>JAYEVD010000248.1:0-103138 GCA_036346405.1 Phyllostachys edulis
GGTCAAGATGGCCTAATGAGACTAGCAAAAATCTTAGCGCTCCCCATCGGTCATCTGTACTGCAGATCGGGGAGCAAAGTTATGTTCAATTTACGTCCTGATTATTTGTTATGCCCTAGGTTGTGCTAACATCATGCCATCTTCTGGCCTCACATCCGTCGGGATGCATCACTTCTGCAATCAATGTCCGCATGGCCTACTTAGACTAGCGGCCGTCCAATCTCTCCTCAATAGTCATCTGCACTGCACATCGGGGAGATATGTGATGTTCAACTTAGGTCCTGATTATTGATTTCACCTAATATCATTCCATCTTGTAGCCTTCAGTTGAGCATGGGGGTAAGGACGAATCAACCGATGAGGAGGCGGCCATCCCAGCTACTGCCAGGGAGGAGTACACGGTTCCAAGATTTGGGGTGTACCACCCAAGGCGCTCACCCCTGGTCTATGCTTAGCAGAACCTTGACCAGTACGGAGTATCATAATAAGGCCAGAGCTCCACCTCACCTGGGGTCGCTGGTACATCGTACGGTCAAGGCCAGAGCTCCTCTGTACCGAGGGTTGTTCATACACGTAACTGGGAAGCCGTGACTTCGGGGGCAGATTTCTTGATTCGTTCATTACGGATATGATGGCAGGTGGTAGCCAGTTTGGCATGACTCAGCTAGATGACATTGATGTTGATCAGACTCACCTGGGCCAGAGTCAGCTTGCTGAAGCACCTCCGCCAACTCAACGGTCTCCATACGCCCTCTAAACCAATACACGCTCTCCAGACCGGTTCATGTATTCCACAGGACATGCTCAACGCAAGACCAAGATGCATACACAGACGCAAATGCAGCAAGCAGAGAGTGGCTCAGACGAGTGAGTCATATTGTAGCATGTGTGTAATTACATTGTATACATTATGTGCGTATGTATCCAGGATGTTGTGCGCTTATGTAGTACTATATTTGTATACATATTTTGCAGAACATATTTGTATACATTATGTGCATATTGTCGTAGTACATCGGTTCCAAAGATGACTACAACTCACTTACGTACTTTGCCGGAGTTCACATGAAATCATAAAACACCCGAGGTTCACATGAAATCATAAAACACATGAGGGTAGGGGGAGTTCGGCCCCTAGGGCCACCGCATGGCAATATCGTGCCCCAAGGACGCTGACCTCGATAATATCGGCACGAACTAGCTTGCTCTGGCCCCTAAGGGCACAAACGAGCTAGGTCCAACCCCTATGGGCCCGAATTTGCCACATGACGCGCAGGGGAGGAGTCCAACCCCCTGGGGCACGGTGGAGGGGAGTCCGTCCCCGAGGACTGGAGTTGGCGAGGTATCGAGCGTCAACAGATCCGTGGTACCATTTTTGGCATTAATGTCGGGAAAAAGCTAAAATTGCTATTATGGGTTTGTTGGCACGGTGGAGGGGAGTCCGTCCTCAAGGACTGGAGTTGGTGAGGTATCGAGCGTCAACAGATCCGTGGTACCATTTTTGGCATTAATGTCAGGAAAAAGCTAAAATTGCTACTATGGGTCGTCAGCAAAGGTTATCTGAGCCAAAAACTCAAAGATCTCAGAATCGCACCAATTGATCCTTTACATTTCTTACCTAGATGCATCATGCATGCATGTTGGAGTATTAGTAGCAGAAGACTGAATTATCCGGTGGCTTTTTTAGTTGCCTCTCGTCATGTGGTACCTAAAAGTGAGATTATCATGTACCCAAACTGGAGGTCGGCAAACAACTCATTGATTATGAAAAGGCTGGCCCACACTGCAAGAATTAATCCAAATCTTATCTATACACACATCTTGTTCTTTTATAGTTTCTTCATCTAGCTTTGACAGTGGCTCTCACTAACCCACACATTAAAAGCCAACTTTTTTTTAATGAAACCAGCAGAATGGTTAACCGTTATATTAATAGAGGAGAAGCGGAACGAAATCCACAAGGTGCCGGTTTTAAAGAAATAAGGCCTTAATTTCAAAGTATTAAAGAACTCCAGACTTTTGGCCCCCGTAAGGTACCAAGCTCTACCATCCTTCTTGATCTTTGCTAGGAGATCTAGAGACGCCTGTGGCTCTATTGTTGAAGATTCTTACGTTTTGTTTCTTCCATAGCTCCCATAAGATTAAAATCATAGTCGTTGTCCAGGTCTTCCTAGAGGAACTTGCCACCTTTGCCACATTGGACCACCAGTCTAGGATGTTCATGCAGGGGGGCAGGTGGAGGGTTGTAGGCTTTCCGTTCCAATCCAGTCCGCCATGAGCTTCCAAATTCGACTAGAGAAGCGACAAAGTGCAAAGAGGTGTAAGGCTGATTCCGGAGTGTGTCTACAAATGGGGGCAAAAACGTTGATTTGGCCACCCCCTAGTTTCAAGTCTGTCTGAGGTCTAAAGTTTGTTTTGAATTGTCAACCAAGCAAAAAAATTGCCCTTTGGAGAGGCATGAGTTTACCAGATTAAAGATTTGAAGTTGATTGCTATGGATCCCAGAATGTGTAAAAGCTAACTTTGAAACGATAAAACTTTTGTTTTGAACATTGTTCACGTTCACTTTCCAACGAAATAGTAGTGAAACATTGAACACACTTGTGACGTTGTTGGTCTAGTGCTAGTGGCTATAGGTGTGTGCGTCGAATGGAGTACAGGAGAAAACAAGAAAGAGCTATGAAAAAGGAATTTTTTTTAAAATAATCTATTTTATTGAAAACATAGAAATAATACCGCTTAATTTTTATTTACGTAAATAATCTCGTTATCGCCGCATGCGGTTGGTAGATCGAAAAGTCGCTCACCGCAATGCGACACATATTGAAGTCGCCAATGGAACAGCGACTACGAGTAAGTCGCTAAACGGATGTGCTAGTTTTGGACGTCGTCGTTGGTTGGGCGACTTAGTTAAAGTCACCAACCAAAGGCGATTTTAGCTCCCACACCAAATTTTGCCAATCGAATTGGAACAATTGTGTTAAAATATATATTACAATTTGTAGGTATTGTATTTAGCAAATCGTATTATATGATGTTATTTTTTAAAAGATAACGGTGGTGACAACGTTGGTTGGTCATTTTGTTATTTTCAGAGAATATGAAGGGTACGTAAATTTGTCGACTCATAATAACATTTTTTGATCATCGTTATATTGTTGTAGTGTGCTAAATTTACTCAGAGAATTTTGTGAGGACGATTGAGATAGTAATGAGTGGTAAGTAGAAAGGTAAGTAATATTACGATACGTGAGGAGTCTCTCCTCGATGAAGTTATGAAGATGCAAAGAATGCTCGTTCTTTCTGGCATACTTGCAATATAGGCTTGCTTTGATGGCTTAGCGGAGACATGGAGCGAGAAGTACATTAAAGTCCATGATGACGAAGCACATTACATCGCTACAATTAGTTCCACAACATACTTGTTCCACAATTGCTTACAAGAACCAAAGTACTGACTGAAGTACATGTTACAACATACTAGCAGTTGTAATACAAGTTCCTACATGTCGACATGCTCCTTGCAAGTTCTGACAGTGTGCCCTTCCTGGCGGCAGCGGCTGCAACGTCTACCCGCCGATGCAGCTTCCCCTTTGTCCATATCGTATTTAATGCGATGACTCGGCGACGCCCTTCCCCTTTCAACAGGTCTAGATCCGGAATCCAAGTCCTATTTGCAGTATCCAACGTGGCGAAGTTACCCACAACCCTGAAGCCTCTTAGCTCGCCGCACCACACCTGCCGCACCCTTTCCTTCATGAAGTACTCGACATTTAAGTTTGATGGGTCCATCGGATGGTCCCACACGCGAGGACATGAGAGCATGGCTTGTGAAGGAGCTTTAGCTTATTGCATGTACAGCTAGGTTCATTCACATGGTCTCCAAGGCATACCTCATGGGTAACAAGAGACCGAGCAGTCCCGAATCCGGCTCTGTCTCGGAGGATCACGTCGAATCGATGCTTCGTATTGCCCATTACGAAGACCGTGTGCGACTGAGCCTTCTCGGTCTTGGCCTGCATGTATGCTGTAATCTTCGAGCAGTAGGGTGTCTGTGGGTTGGCTGCATGTCTTTCCCTGAAATATCCGATTGTACTATGCAGAACGCCTTCAACGATGGCAACAAGAGGCTGAGAACGGAGGCCCCTAATAACCTAGTTGTACACCTCTGGCAAGGTTAGTGGTCATTATGCCATACCTTGCACCATCCGTGTCAGGCAAGAAGGACCACTTCTCCAATGGCTCGCCTCAATCCAATGAGAGAAACACCCGATGTCCCTCGAGGTCCTCCACGCCAAATGGGGAGGGTCTGCTCTCGCAGATGGTGTGAGCGCCGCCAGTACATGCCACCCTAGGAATGAGGGACACTTGTTCCTCTCAACGACATGCTTCTGGTGTGCTCGCCCAACCTCTCCCACAACGCATCAAATTTACATCGCTGGTTCTCGATAGCAAGCCTCTTGAGCAGCCTTCATCAGCGGTAAGGTCGCTTGAACTGCTTGAAGAAGTTGGCCCCTAGATGGCGAATGCACCATCTGCTCTCGAGTCCGCCAGGGAACGGCTCATCGGGGTCTTGCTTGAAGTTTTCAGATGGCCTTCATCATCCCGAGTGGTGATCTGCGGATTATGCGAGACATCGACGCCGCTAACTACTCCCACCTTCGATGTTGAAGGAACCACAACCACCGTCAGAATTCTCACTTTCCACGAAAGCAATGGCTAAGGGCGATCCGATTGATGCCATCAATGCCAATTGTCGTCAGGATCATGCCCTTGTATTTCCCATTAGAAATGTCCCGCCCAATCGATATCACGGGCAACATGTGTCTGCAATGCATTGATGCAGGGACCAATGCTAAGAAGGTCCTCGTAATACCATAAAACCTAGCGGCGGTCTTTTGGGTGGTCGGGTCCTTCACAAAGAATGTATGTGCGGGTTCTGCCTCTGCAAAGACTGGAGCATACGAGGAAGGTTGTCGTGAAGACGCTCGAAGAACCGAACCTCCTTTCCAAAGCCTTCTTAGCACGCCATGCCTTCGTGATAGCTAATCTTGTACTTGAATTTCGCCGATAGCCACTATGATGTGTTTGGCCTCCGTGTCCGTCTTCTTCACTATCTCTCCATACATGACATTGGCTATGAAGGTGGACATCAGTTGCGATGCCTCGGCAAAACACTACCGAGCAAGCGAGTGCGGTTCCACCTTCGAGACAATCCAAAGGAGTCTCGTGACTTGGGTCTCCTTGCGTGCACATGCCAGGACACCCACCGCCAAGATACCACGGTGTATCGCTTCCCGCTGGATTTGAGTACACTAAACGGACGTTGCATGGATAAGGCCCACGATTTTAATGGCATCCCGCAAAGGATCCCTTATTAGCAAACATTGCATGAAGTCAACCTCCGCCCCATTGTACTCCCACGGTGATTCGTGCTCGTCGGTGCCACAAGAAGACCCTCAACGTCCACTCCTATTCCATCCTCGGGATGGGACTTTCGCCCTCCTCGGAAGAGTTATCACCGCCCTCTTCTAAAGCTTCTTCCGCCGAGCCGCAAGTCATCAATCTCCATCGGCGACGATTATGTCAGGACATGCTCCCTGCATCTGCGCCTCGGGATGGCCTCGGTGTGCGGTGCATGATATTCGCCTCAGCCTCCTCTTACGCTTTAGCCTCCTCTTCGCCTCCGCAACATTGGCCACCTCGCCCTTTTTGCCTTTCAACGTTGGCTACCTCGTCCTCTTGTGCGCCCACAACATCGCCGGCCCGCGTCTTCTTCATGAACCACAACCGAAGTGCTTCCCACCAACCCGACGGGAGGCGCTTAAGGGCTTGCAAGGAGTATCTTGAGACATGGTCGCACGAGTAGCACGACTCAGAGCCACAGCGCCTCTGAATTTCAGAATCCTTCCATGCAACCGCAAGATCACCGCTCAACTCCCGCCAATGTGTGTGGGAGACCTACTCCAAACCCCTTGTATGACGACACTCCACACCTCAGGGTCCAAGGAGAAACTTCGTGAGCGATGTAGAACATCTCCGATTCGGCATTCTCGTGTTCGGTGAACCAAATCGACTTGCCGGAAATCACTTAGGTCAACACCTTGCGGACCTTCACGAATCGCACCAACACCGTAATACACTTTCAATCTTGTAAGTCTACATGACCGCAAATATTACAAACGCTGCAACCAAAGGATTTCTCCACATACATTCCCCATATACGTCGTAAACAAACAAGCGACCACATCGCCGCCTACATTCGCCGAGAACAAGAACAAACAAGAGTATTACCTTCGCTCGCTTTTTCTTTCACGCCTCTGATTCCTCTCCTCCCGAACCGCCTCTCCCGAGCTCTGCTCCTCCTCGTACCTCTCCCAAGCTCCTCTCCTCCTATTGTCTCCTCTCGAGCTCGCTTCTCCTCTCACCTTCTCCCCTTTTTTCTCCGCCGAGACAAATGGTGGATCTGGGTTGCTTATATGACCTCGTAATCGCCAACCGTAGGACGACTTGGCAGAAGTGCCGACCAAGGGTTTATCGACACGTGTCCAACTCGCCATCTGGTTAGGCGATTTTGATTGAGCGCTATAAATTCGCTCGTCAGTATGGCGACTTTCTCCAAGTCGCCATACCATGAAGCTTACTCACTCGAACGTTTAAATAGTCTGTTCCATTGGCGACTTCAATATGTGTCGATCATGGTTGAGGCGATTTTTTGGACTACCAACCGCCGTTGCGACATTTCGAGATTATTTCTGTAAATAAAAATTAAGCGGTATTATTTCTGTATTTTCAAATAAAAAATAGATTATTTAAAAAAATTCGAAAAAAGTCAGTCATGATAGTACTCCGATTCAGAGGTCAAAATGCGAGCTCAACCGGTCGAGAACATATTGACCATACATTTGGAAATAACAAGTGGCCTCGCTTCCAGTTAATTAGGCACTATCGAGAAGTTGTTGTTGCTCAATTTCTATCCTCACCAAACCATGAGATTGCAGATATCTACAATGAGAAATTCCAGAGAGTGGAGTAAGAACCAACCGATCAGTTGCTAGCTCATTTATGTGCAAAAACAAAGCCACGCTACTTGGTAGCTCAGTCTGACAAGCATTAGACCCCGTTTGAAATGGCTTCGGCTTCAGCTTTTCTCTCGGAAGACACCGTCCCTGCCCTATTCTTGTTTCCTTGAGCGCTCTTATGAGCCCAAGGACCGCAAAACTCGGCGCATTCGCTTCCTCATCAACAAGATACAAAAGCGAGAAGACGGCCTAAACAGGTGGCTTTTTTCATGGCTTTTCCCGAAGTCAGAAGCCACATATAACGTGGGAAAGCCGGAAGCCGTTGAGAGGCAGCTTCCCGCGGCTTCCCAAAGCCCCCGTTCTGACTTTACCCCCAAAGTCGGGGGTAATTACCCGCTTTTGCCATTCAATAAAACCCCCGCCGCCACCCGCCCGAAACCCTAGCCTCCCCCGCGCCTGCTCCTTCCTTCCTCCTCCTCCCTACCACCACCCTCCAGAAACACTAGTCCCCCCTGTGCCTGCTCCTTCCTTCATCCTCCCCCAGCTCCCTCCTTCCTTCATCCTCCCCAGCCTCCCTCCTTCCTCCCGGCCCTCCTCCTCCTTCCTCCTCCTTGCTGCACCTGCGCCCCCTCCTCCTCCCACACCCCTTCTCCTCCAAAGACGACACCGCCCCTCCCTCCTCCTTGGCGCTTATTGGTGATATGCCCTAGAGGCAATCATAGAGATAATTGTATCACGTCTATATTTACGAGTTATAGAATAAATGTTATTATGTTCCTTGAATGAATCATCAGTTATAAAGATTAACAAGTATGTGACTTGTTGGTGAAGCTCTTTAACTTATATGATGTCGTTCTAAATATATCCCTGGTCGGATGTCACTGATCGGAACACTAGTGATTTATCGACCAACACATGTATTGATTGATGACCATGTTTCACCAGTCATGGATATAGGGATATTGAATCTATAATATGAACATATGTTAGAGAACATGGTGTTGGATTGACCCACCTTGAGACACTATTGAGATTGTTATGATTTTATGTGTCATTAGTTGGTCTCAAGCAATGGTGATGTATAATTCTTAGACCTGAGATCAGCATAGCTTCCTCCATATGTAATAGTACACTTAGGGATTGCCAAACGCTACCCCGTAGCTGGATAGTTATAAAGGTTGCTTTCGGATATGCTATGAAACAAGCGAAGGGATGGGACTGGTCGGATATGAGATTTGCCACTCCTAACATAACAGGAGAGATATCTCTGGGCCCCTTGATGTGGTCGGATAAAGAAAGTGCATGACCATGCCACTAGTGGTCGAAGAGTCGACCACGTAAAGTTATCCGTCACTTGATCGAGAAAGTATTGAACTGTCTATGAAAGACAAATTATCTCATCTGGAGTTCAACCAGATATCGTGAGGCAAAGGGAGAATACACAAGCAGGTCATTCAGTTCGATCAGATGCAAACTGGTCGTATGGAGATACGATCTAGTCGTGAACTGGTCGAACATAATCACTAACTAGTCGTAAACTGGTCCTAAGGAGTTACGAATTGGTCATGCCTATATATGAAGTGGTCGTATAGAGATACGAGCTGGTCGTAAGTGATAAGGATCTACTCGTACATCATATTGTATTAAGCTTCGTCTGATATAATTTATGTGTATTTGGAAATCGTTTATGTCCTGCTAGAAACCGCTAACGACTCGTAGTCAGAAAAGGGTTTTCAAGTCACAACCGAATACGCATGAACCTACAGGGTCACACACTTAACAGGTTAGAACAAACGAGTTCGGATAGGATTTGTCATGGGATCTATATAAGGGGATGCATGAGGTTGTTGGGAGAAGAGGAGAGACGACGTGAGTTGCTCCACCAAAACCCTAGCCGCCATCTTCTCGAGAGAGCTGAAGAATCTAGACCCGCCATTATGTGTTAGTGGAGTTTTGGTGATTAATGATAAACCTAATTGTGAGACTAACTCTTCTATTTATTATATCATGTTTAGTCTCATTTGGATATAAAGGTGAAAATCAAAAGGTATGCATTTCGACATTATAATTTACATATCCCTAATACATTTAACTTGTGTAGTTAACATATTCTTGTGAGTATATAACACTTGTGTAGTCTAAATATACTTGTATATGAGTATAGCATAAATTGTGTAGTTCTTGTGTACTCACATATCCTTGAATATATATAACTCGTGCAGCTAATATATTCATGTGTGTATATGAGACATGTGTGCTCATATATCCTTTGAGTATATATAACTTGTGTAGTTATATATATATTCATATGAGTATATACAACTTGTGTAGTGCTTATATACTCATACTAATCTATATTCAATTATTTGTTATTGAAGTGATTATCATCAATTGCCAAAGAGGGAAAGATTATGATATCTTGTCCCAAACCATTATGAGCTAATGGTATGGTGTGGTAATTAATGATAATCATATTGTTGGAACTAACATTTTCTATGAGTTGTGTGAAATAGGTTATGTTCCATGTGGTTGACAGTTTGGGATGACATCATGTGTTGATGGTCATCAAGTCAAGAGCTTGGTGTAAAGGATGCATCATATGTTGATGTGCATCAAGTTCAAGATGAAGGAAATCATCGTGTGTCGATGATATTCATGAAGAAGATATGATCATGTATTGATCAAGTCAAAAGAAGCTTCATCATGTGTTGATGAAGGACAAGCAAAGGATGTCATCATGTGTTGATGAGCATCAAGTCAAGAACCCAGAGTTGAAGCAAGGATGTGCATCATCAAGGATGTGTTCCTAGTCTTTTACCGGTCTCGGTGTTTGGTTGGGAGACCAGATTGCTAGTATTGGTCGCCGTACTTTTAAGAGGGGTCTTTGTCTAGTAGCTTGAGTTAGTCATGTGTTGATAGCTCATCTTGGTTGCTCTATGCTCTTTAAGGGATGTTGCTATTTGTGAATGTGTTTTGCAAATAGTTTAAGCTAAGTGCTTATCTGTTGTAGCATGTGACTAGTTTGTAAATGTGTTTTGCAAATAGTTGTAGTCCATGTACCTTATCCTTGTTTAACATGTTGCCAATATTTGTGAATATGTTTTACAAATAGTTGTGGCTCATGTTTAGTCCTTGTAGCATGTGACTTAGTTTATGTAATGTGTTTTGCAAATTGTTTAAGTCCATGTACCTTATTCCTTGTGGTATTGATTCTAAAAGTTGGCAAATGTGTTTTGTAACTTGTTGAGAATCATGCTTTTGTCTTGTGTTTAGATCACGATCAATTTGGCAAATGTGTTTTGCAAAATTGAGTTGAAACGAATGCAAACTTTGTTGCTGAAAATCGGTAGTACCGGCATGTGTTATGCTGAACTACCGCTTTATGGTATGACCGTGGTTCCTTGGCGGAACTATCGCACCGCTGAGCATGTGTTGCTCGAGGTAGTGTGGTAGTTCCAGCGTTGATATTGCGGAACTACCGTGAAGCGGTAGTACTGCGTGTTTGGCGGTACTACCGAGGTTGTTCGGAGCATCCGCGCATGAGGCGTTAGATCTTGATCTAATGGTCCAGATTAGCATGAGCATTCGACCGTCCGAACGGCTCTTGAATCCAACGGTTAAAACCCGCGGGTCCGAACGAATTTTTGATCCCAAATTGTCCCACGGTCAAGATCATGTGTTGGTCTGCGCGCAAGTGGAGCGGTAATATCGGTGTTGCGGGCGCGGTACTACCGCACGCTTCAGAGGTCCGGCGTTTTCCATGCAGTATGGAAATTCCAGTAGCGTTGCAATTTGAACTTGGCTCGCTCTGGAGTAGCGCGATAGTACCGGCGCTTTGTGCGCGGTACGACCGGCTAGCGGAACTACCGTTCATTTGTTGACAAGACGTAAATTCCAAAGACACAGTAATCTGGTCCTTAGCCGATTTTGAGCATGTGTTGCTCTCTTTTAAGCGGTAGTACCGCAATGTATTGGGCGGAACTACCGGTGAACGGAACGACCGCGTAGGTGTTGGCGGTAGTTCCGGAGTCCTTTGCAATGGCTAGTTTTATAGCCGTTATCGTAGGTCTTGTAGTACTACCGCCGCTCAACTGGGCGGTAGTACCGCTTGTCCTGTTTTTTCAGGGACTTTGCTTCCAACGGCTATATTTCGTGTGTGGGCTATATATACCCACCTTGGTCGTGTGTGGAAGGTTGCTGGTGTTAGGGTGGAGGACTTTGCATGTGTTGCAAGTTTCTTAGACATTCCTTTGAGCTAGAGCAAGCCCTCTCTTCCTTTGTGCATGTGTTGCACTTAGTGAGTGATTGAGAGCAAACCCTAAGTGCATGTGTTGCCTTAGGTGGTGGATTTAGTATCCATTTGAGCTTAGACACTTGATTGGTTCAAGTGAGCGTTGGAGACTTGTTACTCTTGGTGTTTGCCGACACCTAGACGGCGTGGAGGCGGCTGTGGTCCCGGTTATCTTCTCAAGTGAAGCTTGTGAGAAGGCCCGTGTTTGTGAGTGGCTTGGTGCTCGCCATCTCCTGAGTGGAGTAAGAGCAACCCTAGTGGAGCGAGGTGTTGATATCTCTGAGGAAGGCTTAATTGTGGAGCCGCCCAATTGGTTTGGGTTTCTCAACGTGATTAGGGAGACCGGCAAGTCTCCGATCACCACAGAAACATCGCCATGTCAATTGTGGTTTGATCTCTTGTGTCTCACTATTGCACTTACTTTCATTGTGTATGAATGCTTGTTTTACATTGTGCAATTTATATACCTTGTATTAAATTGCTTATCCATTGTGTATGATTGCAATAGTTCTTTGTGCTATTTACCATTGCTAGAATTGAATAGCTTACAAGTCCTTGCTTAATTGCTATTTATCAATAGACTTGTTTTGTTGGTGCACTTAGTTGAACCTAGTTGATTTAGGCTTTAATTGTGCAAAACCGTATTTGTATAAGCTTCATTTTAGAAATCGGTTTTAGCCAAAAGAATTTTAAAAACCGCCTATTCACCCCCCTCTAGTCGGCCACCTCGTTCTTACAAGAGCCCTGTCGTGCGAGTTGGTGCTAGCACACCGGTGTACAGTGTTCCATCCCTGGACGTGTGGATACCGTAGAGGCGCTGATGCGCTTGCTGTTGCGCTCAAGGACGATCCACGACTTCACAAAGAACGTGATAGGTTGCTGGAGGAGACGGTCGGCTCCGAGGACGTTGGACGATCGACTACAACCACTTCATCGATGTGCTCTACGTTAGATCAGGCTACTCCAACTCTTCTTCCGCTGCACTGCGCATCTAGTGGTAACGATCTATGATCTCCTACTTGCATGGCTTCCTGGTTTACGCGATAGAATTTTTGAATTGCCAGCTAGCGTAGCTTACCCGTATCCCTTCAGTGGTATCAGAGCCATCTTGTGTAGTTTTTGATCTGGATCAGTCGCATATACTTGATATGTGGCAGTAGTAGATTGGATCTATTACTGGTCTGGTCGGGTAGCCTAGATCGGTTCATATGGATGGAGTGGTTTAGGCACTAGTCGATAAGATCGATCGGTTTTTGGCAATAGTAGATGGGTTTGTGGGTGGCATGAGCTGAGAGCACCAGATGATTTAATCCACTTGTTTATGATCGCATTGCATGATACTCCTACCGGTTGGAATTCCGCCATCGGGGTATGCCACGATGTGTGGTCGTACAGGAGTAGTGATCAGATTGGTTCAGAATAGGGTTAATATGATTAATCCGATGATTTCCAAGGCTCGATTACGTGAATAAGATTCATGTCCCGGAAAAAAATTCCAAGGGCGCTGCCGTCGACTCGCGAGGGGCGTTGCCCCATTCAAACCCTGCCCGCTAACCAGCTAGCGGGACCACCGTGCTAGGTGATCGTTGTCGCGTTATATAGTAGTATGTGTTCATGTCATCCAATAGAATTGGATTCTATGCATAACTCCTTTTGCATGGATTGATGTGAATAGTATGGCCCATTGTGTGTGTGATGCATGTATGGATTTTCATAGCCTACGTGTCATGCTGTGTTATAGCCATCGAGCTACATATTATTGTATAACGGTTTGTGTGCCGACTTGTGATGCTTGATATTATCATGTGTAATTCATCACTAGCTTTTAGGAGTAATTTCTTAGTAGATGAATATGGTGATTTCAAGCATCATGGCTCGGTGGATAGGAAGCATGGTGATGGAGATTGTCATGTTAAGGGTCATACTATTTCACAGTTTAATATGATTATCTGTGAATGCTTGTTTTGTTCCTCTTATGCTATTGATCATGTTTTATCATTAGATGTTTTAACATGGTAGAGTAGTATCCCTCAAAAAAAATTAAGTAAATTTGATGCCTTTTGAATTGTTGCGCCTATCACGATTTTGATCGTTATTTGATAGGTCTACCAAAGTAAGATGCCATTAACTATCTTAATAAGATGGGGTGGGCGTTGGACACCCACATGCATAGTATTGGTTTAACTTGACAAGGCTATCAAAATAGTTTTGGGCCTTAAGGCATAACGTTAGTCGCCGGGGCATAGAGATACCACCTAACAAACAAGAGTCATATGAGATATGATTAGCAAGAAGTTGCTTACCTAAATCACTAGGTTTCTAGTAGCGACGCCAAAGCTCACTAGGACTTAATGATATATGGATCTTGAACCTATTATATGAAGTTAGAGGGAAACTTGGTTTAGAACATATAGTTGGAGTATATTTTATTAAAGTGTTTAATAGAAGATCTTACATAAACATAGTGCTATTTTTTTGCATATACATATTTTTTTCGTTGTAGATCATGGCACCTAGTACTTCCTCCGCACCTACCTTTAACTTGCGATCTATTCTTGAGAAAGAAAAACTAAATGGAACAAACTTCATTGACTGATTTCATAATTTGAGAATTGTTCTCAAACAAGAAAACAAGGGATATATTCTAGAGGGTCCCTATCCTGAGGAACCAAATGCTGATGCTACTCGTGCTGAAAAGAATGCTTATGAGAAGTATTGCAATGATGCAATGATGTATAATCGCCTTATGCTTGCCATCATGAACTCTGAGCTTCAAAAGCAATAGGAGACCACGACGCTTACAATATGATTGTAGGTCCGAAAGGTATTGTCGGTGTTTTAGAACTGATCTTACGTAATGATTGTTTGATTCGGGGGGTCTCCAAGACTCAAATCATGCGAGAGGATGACACATGGATTTTTATACTGTGTTCGTGACCTTCTCGCTAGAGAATAACAACCCATTCCTGTGTGGCTATATTCAGTATGGTGGTTACAGATCAAGAGAAAGACCAAAGTCTAATGTCTTGTGCTCCTGATTGCGCCCTTGTTTTTTTTCGCTCTCCTCCCCCTGTCGTCTACTGATTCCACCCTTTATATAGGGCTCAAAGTGGGTGACGGTTTCTCCAGTCCAAAGGACACCTCAACGCTTCAGATGATGAAGCAGTTACTGAAGATTATTGTTGGAGTAGTAATGTCTCCACATCGCCAGACGGTTATCATCAAGACAGAGAGTTTAATCGTGCAACTATTCCAGAGAATAACAGCGTATACTAACTATTTAGATGCCCTATTCAATTATGCCTACTTGTATACAAGCTCAATCAATTATAGGGTGGTCGTAGCTGACCTGGTCGTAGAAGGACTTACGACCATATGGTGGTCACAAAAGAACTTACAACCACGTGGTGATCGTAGAAGAACTTATGACCATGAGATAGTCGTAGAAGGACTTACGACTATGGGGTGGTCGTAGAAAACTTACGACCACGTGGTAGTCGCAGAAGGTCTTACGACTCCAACTTCTCCCTTATGAACATTAAGGGGTATACTTAAGAGCCATATGATGGTCTTATTATCCATAATAAGAATTACAGATAAATAATTAAATGAGGATTATTAGATCCTCATCATCTAGCTCTCCAGCTTCAAGTGAAAGTAACTTACTTGGAAAAGGAGCCGTAGATGATTTTACGACCAGAAGGTGATCGTAGAACAGTGGTCGAAGGAAAGACTTTTCGATTGGTATTTCATTTGATCATAAATAGACTTGGTCAAGAAGGTTGTAGGAAATCATATGACTACAAGGTGGTCGTAGAAAATCTTATGACTACAAAGTGGTCGTAGTATGGTTAATCGGAAGTAAAACCTTTTCGACTGGTATTTCATTTGACCAAAAATAAACTTGGTCAAGAAGGTAATTTCGCTTAAATTGTAAAGACAGACTCGATTTTCTCGAACAGACAAATTAAAGAATCTCAATCGACTCTCATAGACCTATCTGTTAGAGCAGTTCCCAAAGAAGTGGTAACTGTTGGGTTGTCACATCTTTAACTCAAGTGTGCAGTTATAAAAACTTACCGTGGGTGTGATTATAGGGTTCTTACTTTTCCCCAATCACTCCAACTGTTCATCAAGCTATTGCATTCTCAGCCGCCAACCAAGTCGTACACCCTCTTGAGAAAAATGGCCGGAATCGCTTCTCAGTGGGCAGAATCGGAGATGGATGCGGCCAAGATGAAGGCTTTGGTCACTGCCGAGAAGATCCCGAACAAAGAGTTTGTGAAGTGGATCGAGGCTGCTGGGCGACATATTGGCCGTCGGGGGAGATTGGGCAGATTCCTATCTTCTAGGCGTATTGTGAATGTGGCCTTCGATTGCCTGCTCACCCTTTCCTCACACTCGTACTTGAACACTTCGGGGTGGAGGTGGTGAACCTCGTTCCCAATTCCATCACGATGTTAGGTGTGTTCGTATACTTGTGTGAGGCCTACCTGGGGATTCTGGCCGACTTGGAGCTATTCCAGTATTTCTACGGGATGACCAGAATAGCGGGAATCGTCGGTAGCTGTGGTTTGAGGCTCCACAACGGGAAGTCGAAAGAGTATATTCAGATGTTCACCCGGTCGTCATGGCCGGAATGGAAGAAGAGGTGGTTCTACTGGGAGACGACCAGTGAAGATAGCCTCTCTTTCACTGGAAATGCTGCCGAGAATATTTCTTCCTAGGATTCGAGTCCCAAGGATCTTGGTCGGATCAGCCCTTACATTCAAGCCATCAAAGACTTGAAGGAAGAGGGGCTCACCAGAGGCCGCGTCAATTACCTATAAGGTATGGGCATAACATTTTATTATTGAATAATAATGAGCCTAAGACTTATGAGGAAGCGATGATGGACCTAGACTCTGAGTCATGGCTTGAACCCATAAGATCCGAGATAAAATCCATGTATGACAATCAAGTTTGGAACTTAGTTGATGCACCTGATGGTGTTAAAACCATTAAGTGCAAATGGATTTTTAAGAAAAAGATAGATATAGATGGAAATGTTCACATCCATAAGGCACGACTGGCAGCAAAGGGTTTCAAACAAATTCAATGTGTTGATTATGATGAAACCTTCTCACTTGTCGCTATGCTTAAGTCTATCTGGATCATTCTAGCTATTGCTGCATATTTCGCTTATGAGATATGACAAATGGATGTCAAAACGGCTATCCTAAATGGAAACCTAAGTGAGGATATATACATAACACAACCTGAGGGTTTTGTCGATCCACAGGGAGCTAGAAAGGTATGCAAGCTTTAGAAATTCATCTATGGATTAAAGTAATCATCTCTGAGTTGGAACATTTGTATTGATGAAGTGGTCAAAGGGTTTGACTTCATCAAAAATGAAGAAGAATATTGTGTTTACAAGAAGGTTAGTGGGAGCAAACTTGTTTTCTAATCTTATATGTGGATGACATATTACTGGTTGGAAATGATATTATTATGCTTGAATATATTAAAACTTCATTAAGATATAGTTTCTCTATGAAAGATTTAGGAGATGCAACATATATTTAAGGCATAAGGATCTATAGGGATAGATCTAAAAGGCTAATTGGATTAAGCCAAGATATATATATATATATATATATATATGTATATGTATGTACATTGACAAGGTATTGAAGCGGTTCAACATGCAAGATTCCAAGAAAGGTTTCTTTCCCATATCATATGGAATTAATCTTAGCAAAAGTTAGTATCCTTCGACACCTGATGAGCTAGACAAAATAAGTAGAATTCCATATGCTTCGGCTATTTGATCTATCATGTATGCTAATGCTTTGTACACAACCAGATGTGTCGTATGCTCTAAGTGTTATGAGCAGATATGATGAGGATTGTTGACTAGTCAATTATTCGGGTATATCTTTATTTGCTTATTTATAGATAAGTCAGATTTTTACTGGGCCTGAGTAAGTTTTCTGGGCCCAAGATCAATTAAGCAGTTAGAAGGTGGGCCTAAAAAGTCTTTTCTTTGACTATTCCTCGAACCTCTTCTGGAGGCCCAGTTAGACCTCCTCTATGGGTTCCTCCAGGACCTCTCCCCGTAGAGGAGGTCCTAGAAAGTGGTTACCCATGCGTGGTTAATAACAGCTACACGTGGAGATATCGGTGATAACAGCCATCACGAAGAGACGCGTTGTTGGCTCAAGAGACGCAACCCTTGGGCTTAAGAGGCACCATCGTGACAAACCGCCGACGCTTGTAAACTATAAATAGTCCTACCTATGCGCCTTGTAACATAGATTCACATCTAAGCCTTAATCCACGGTATTCACGTACCACTTTCCTCAGAATCGAGCATACTCTTTGCAATACACATTCACCATTTTGAGTCCTTTGGCAAATAGATAGTAATCTCTATTTTTCCTTTATATTCTTGTTTTGTTCGATTCGCGGACGAGAGTCTCAGACGCCGACAAATGACGCCGTCTGTGGGGAGAGTCTTGCCATCATCTTCGCCACTCAATTTCGTAATGTGTCCCGCCATGGCCGATGAATCACAATTTGCTCGCTTGAGAGAAGAAAGTATCCTCGACATTTTCGACACGATGACGACATGGAGGAAAACTGCCCTCAGATTCGCAACACCCATGGTTCCTCCGGCCATTGCTAAGACACTGCCGCCCACCAAGTTTGCATCCGCTGCTCCTCACTGCCGTGCCTTCGCCCACAAGTGCCGCTGTGGACGAGTACTATCCCGAGCCTGTCTCCCTTGGAGGAGGAGATTCAGAAGGTCCCTGGAGCCCAGCAAATCAAGATGATCTCACTAGCGGCCTCCACACTGAAGGCCTAGAGAGAACATCTAGGGAGAATCTTCTATTCACCCTACAATACAACTCGTCCTCTTCCTCAGAGGACGATGGCATGTTCACCCCTTCCGCTTGTTCCGGCGGTCATCAGGTTGCCGCCGTCGGTGACAATCAACCCAATCCCGGCAATAATCCCAAAGCATCAGGGCAACGCCAGGAGCGGGAGGAACAAGAACGCCTCCAACGAGAGGAAGAGGGCCGACATGCCGAGATACATGCTGCCACACAAGCGCACATCTCGCAGGTTCGCGACCACTACTACCGAGACACCCCTGGGTCCTCAGCGAGGGTGCCACCGCCAACAATGCATATGCCACCTCCGCGGGCAATGATGGTAAGAGATCCAAATACCTTACCAACCCCTATGTAGGAGGATTCCCCTGTAGAGCGTATTCGCTACTTAGCAAGCACCATCGCACGTCCTCCAGAAGGATTAACTACGAAGCAAGGAGTGCAAGTAATGCGTGCAATTGCACAAGAACTACAAGATGCAGTGGAGAACATTTCTACCCGATCGCCTATTGTGCTTTCCCAAACGGATTCACACCTAGAAGGGTCCTCGATTGGATGCCGAAGGCAAAACCAGAATTATGGTGCTTCTGGACGTCACGTTCAAGGGCAAGGTGAGCATGACACCCATTTTTCAGGACGTAGTAGACGTCCCAAATCTCCTACTGGTCGTAATAATCGTCGTAATACATGACAATGTGTTGGACCTTATGCAGGTTGCAAAGCTTTTTCTCCTAGACTAAGAGATGTTACCTGGCCGATAAGTTTAAGCCAAGGAGTATGGAGACTTTTGACAGACTCAAAACCCATCTGAGTTCCTCCAAGTCAATACTATCGCCATTCAGTCAGCCGGAGGCGATGATAAGGTAATGGCTAATTATATGCCCACAATTCTAAAGGTTTCGCCAGGACCTGGTTTTTCAACCAGCCTGAGGGATCCACATATAATTGAGAGATGCTTTGTAATGCATTGCAAAACAACTTCAAAAGTTGTTATGCAAAGCCGTGGAAGGAGGATGATTTGCATCGACCCTGCCAAACCCCCCAAGGAAAATTTATGACAATTTATAAAATGTTTCATAGAAGTCTGTAACACTATCCCAAATGTTTCTAATGACTCTGTGATTCGAGCCTTTAAACAGGCGGTGAGATATCAAAGGTTCACAAAAAACCTCAACATCAATCCACCCAGGTCTGTGTCAGAACTCTTCGACATGGCCGATCGGTACTCTGATGCCCATGAGGCAGTAGAGTGGAACCGAATGGTGGATAAGGGAACCGCCCCTCCTTAGCCAGGCCTCGAGGATGTCAAAGAAAACAAATCCAAGAGGTCTGAAGGCTCCATGAGCAGCAAAGGAAAACCTAAGAAGAAGGAGAAGGGGAGGTCCAAGCAGCCCACCAGGGAGGTTGTAGCAGTTGACTAGCGACCACCCTACGACAAGAACAAAGGTCCTTGGACCAAAAGGAGGCCAGGAGGTCGTTCAAACGACCAAACTGTCCCACGATCAGCGAGTACGTCCTGGAGCAATGAGCGCTGGTGCCTATTGCATAAAGTTCCTGGTCATGACCTCCGCAACTGCCATACTTGGAAGAAGCAAATGGAGGATTATTATGATGGAAAAGGTCCAATGCCTGTCCCACCAGAAGATAGCGGACCACCGGTGGTCTAAAGCAATGACAAAGACATGGAAATGCTGTTTCAAAGGACGGATCACCACGTCAATGTCATTTACAGGGGTTCAGCCGTCTACACCTCCAAGCAGTAGTACAAGGCGGCATGAAGAGATGTCAACAACATTGAAATCCCACCTGGTCGTCCAAAATACCCCAAGTGGTCAGAGACCTCCCTGACCTTCACTAAGGAGGACGTCCCTAAAGGTATGTCTACTTCTCGTAAATTACCATTAGTAGCTTCCCCTACCATAGGCAATTGCAGAGTAGGGAGAATATTAATAGATAATGGTAGTTCTTTAGACCTGTTATTTATTAACACCTTAGATGAGATGCAAATTCCTCGTTCTAAGATTAAACCAATGACAAGTCCCTTCTATGGGATAGTGCTGGGTATGTCTGTTACACCAATAGGGCAAGTAGTTTTACCAGTAACCTTCGGTACAACTACTAATTTTCAAACTGAGTTAATCACTTTCGAAGTGGTTGATTTTAAGTCTGCCTATAATGCTATTTTGGGAAGCTACTAATTTTCAAATTGAGTTAATCATGGCAGCTACACACCACGCCTACCAAAAGATCGAGATTCTTGGGCCAAAAGGCGCAACTGTGGTGCAAGGTGACCAGGCTGTTGCGCTTTCATATGATCATAAGTTGTTAGAACTTGTTGATCAATTACCTCTGAAAGATCTTACTTTGGAGGATACAACAGGGAAAGCCACAAAGATCAAGGCCACTCCTCAGCCCATTAAGGAGGTAAAGGTAGTACCGCTTAGCCCCGATGACCAATCAAGACAGTCCGGATTGGCACGGGATTAAGTGAGAAATAGGAACATGAGCTCCTCACCTTCCTCCAGGCCAACTCAGATGTCTTTGCGTGGAAGCCATTTGATATGCCCAGAGTCCCAATGGAGGTAATTGAACACAGGCTAGCCATTCAGCCTGAGAAAATACCAGTTAAACAAAGACTGGTTCGTTTGGCCCTGGATCGTTAAGAAGCCATCAGAGTAGAGATTGATAAGCTACTTGAAGCCGGCTTCATTCAGGAGGTTGATCACCCCGAATGGCTTACGAATCCGGTCCTGGTCAAGAAATCTAATGATAAGTGGAGCATGTGCGTAGATTTTACCAGTTTAAATATTGCTCGCCCAAAGGATGACTTCCCTTTGCCTCGCATTGATCAATTAGTTGATTGTATCATGGGTTGCAAACCGATGAGTTTTCTTGATGCATATTCCTGATACATCCAGATCAAGATGGCGAAAGAAGATGAAGAAAAGATCGCCTTCATCACACCCTTCAAATGCTCATCGCTATGTCAAGATGTCGTTTAGTTAAAGAACGATGGAGCCACGTATCAGCGCTTGATGCGTAAAACCTTCACGGCCGGTTGGGGCATAATTTAGAGGCATATGTAGATGACCTCACAGAAAAGTAGTGCCAAATATGACCATTTGAAGGATCTCGAGGAGAACTTCGAAAATGTAAATATACATGGAATAAATCTTAATCCTGAAAAGTGTACTTTTAGGGTTAATTTCGGCAAGTTGCTTGGTTTCCCTTGTTTGTTCTTGCGGGATTGAAGTTAATCCCAAGAAAATTCAAGCCATTGAACAATTGCAACCACCTTCTACTGTGAAGGAGGTCCAAGCCTTAACTGGTCGAATGGCAGCTCTTAGTCATTTTATTTCTCGGTTAGGAGAACGTGGTTTATCTTTCTTTAAGGTGATTCGCAAGAGTAATAAAGAGTTCCAATGGTCCGAAGAAGCTGACAAAGCCTTCGAAGGCTTAAAGGCTTATCTTTCAAATCCTCCAGTATTGGTTTCACTTTTAGAGGAGGAACCTTTACTAGTTTACTTGGCAGCAACGCCAAATGTGGTCAATGCAGTACTTATCACAGAATGGGATGGGTCTCAACGACCCATCTACTATGTAAGTGAGGTCTTACACGGACCGAAGAAAAGATATCCTGAGGCCCAAAAACTAATTTATGCTCTTCTGATGACTTCCAAAAAACTGAGACATTACTTTCAATCTCATAAAATCACAGTGCCCTCATCCTTTCCTCTTGGAAATATACTTCATAACCAAGAAGTAACAGGTCGCGTAGCCAAATAGGTAGTAGAAGTTGGGGAGTTTGATCTTCATTTTACTGCCTGAACAGCCATAAAAAGCCAAGTCCTGGCTGACTTTGTGGCTGAATGGACGAACACCAAGGATCAACCTCAATAAAGTCCAGGGCTAGACAATCATTGACATCAGATTTTGATGGCTCCTGCGAGCTTAAATGCTCGGGGGCTAGGATTTTATTGATAACACCACAAGGTGATCAACTTCAGTATGTCATACAGTTTATGTTCCCAGCCACTAACAACGTAGCAGAGTATGAAGGACTTCTAGTCGGGCTTCGAAAGTACCAAATCCTCGAGTCCGCCGACTTTTAGCTAAAGGAGATTCACAATTTGTTGTAAACCGCTTATCAAAGGAATACAACTGTTCGATGAGATAATGGCTCGACACGGGTGAAGTGAAGAAGTTGAATAACACTTCAAGGACTTCAAGTCCAACATATACCAAGCAAGGAAAACTCCTTAGCGGACCGCTTATCGAAATTAGGTTCCTCACGAACGCCTGTTCCAACAGGTATTTTTCTCGAATACCTTACAAAACCTTCAATAGAAATAGGTTCGACCACCTCAGAGGTCGGGGTCATCGAGCAAGATGCGGAGTGGATAAAACCATTGACCACTTATCTTGCATCAGGGACATTTCCCGATGATCCTCAACAGAAAGATAGGTTAATTCGAACAGCATGCATGTACATGCTGGTCAAGAGATCATTGTATAGAAAAGGAGCACATGGTGTTCTTTTTCGTTGCATATCCCAAGACTCCGGGATAATGTTACTAAAAGAAATCCATGGGGGCTTGTGTGGTACACATGCATCCTATAGAACGTTGGTTGGCAAAGCTTTTCGGCAAGGCTATTACTGACCCACTTCTCTACAAGATGCCATGCACCTTGTTAAGACTTGTGAGCAGTGTCAGTTCCATGCCAGGCAAGTGCATCAACCATCTTATCAATTACAAACCATTCCCTTATCATGGCCTTTTTCGACTTAGAGCATTGATATAGTTGGACCACTACCGCAAGCACCTAATGGGTATAAAATCTTGTTTGTGGCCATCGATACATTAATACATTCACTAAGTGGATAGAAGTCGAGCCGTTGCTCAGATAACTAACAGAAAAGAAAGAAATTCCTTGTGCGAAATATTATTACAAGATTTGGAATACCTAGTCGTCTTATCACAGACAATGGGAGTCAATTTATTAGTAGTGACGTGTTACAAGATTATTGCGATGAAATTGGCACTAAAATCTGCTTTGCTTCCGTGGCACATCCATAGAGCAATGGAGCAGTAGAAAGGGCTAATGGTCAGATTATGCAAGGTATTAAAAAGAGAGTTTTTAATCGTCTTAAGGCATGCTCAAAGAGTTGGATGGAAGAGCTTTTTTCTATCCTATGGGCATTGCGTACTACTACCAGTAGAGCAACTGGTGAAACACCATTCACACTAGTCTATGGTGCGTATAATGCTACCTAGTGAGATTCATTTAGTTTCCATAATGATAGACCTCCTAGATCAAATAAATAGGGAGATCTGTGTGAAGATGACGTCAATGTACTAGAAGAAAGACGTGATCGCGCACTATTAAAATCAGCTACCTATCTGGAAGGGCTGAGACGCTACTATAATAGAAGGGTTCATCCAAGAATACTTCATGTGGGTGACCTGGTCTTGAGACGCATCCAGAACCAAGCCAACTTGAATAAGTTGTCCTCTAGATGGGAGGGTCCATATACTATAGTTTGTGTCACTAGGCCAGGATCAGTTAGATTAGCCATGGAGGATGGTCGTGTTTTATCTAACACATGGAACATTAAACATCTTCAAAAATTCTATGTATAAGTGTCTTTTTTCTATATTATATAAGTTCAGTTGTCATTTTACTGTTAGTATTATATTAATTTTTTGCTATAAGTTTTTTCGTCAACATTTCACATATATGATCACCAACCTTTTATAAGTGCCTACGGTTGATCAATTTCGTTCATGGGTCATAGTGTCTTTACGTATCAAATGGCCATTGGTATACATTTGGGAAATGATAGCTGATTGAGACCTCTTCTATAAGCCAATTCTCATTGCATAAGAGCCCAACAGTCTGGCTTCATCTTCCTAAGTACACACTGGTTCAGATCATTGATTTTGTAATAGATATCATGATCCTAACACATTTTGTTCACCCGAACACTACTCCCATTGCCAGACACAATGTTCTAGGCGGGGGGCTACACATAGCAAAATATACAACTTTCAACTTGTAAAAATTTAATTTGCAAGATATAGTCAGTCAGTCATACACCAAATATTTCATTATCCCATATAGTTTAAAACAAAACATCTATATCATTACAATGTCATTTTTGAGCACTTGAGCCAGGAGCACTTAAGGGAAGGGCAGGAGCACTAGCTTCAATATTCTTGATGATCTCTGCCACCACTAGTGTGATCTTGGCTTGGGCCGTAATACCTGCTTCTTTTGTCTTGAACTTGGGCGCAGGGACAAGCTTCTGAAGATCAGTAGAATCCCCATAAAGGAGATCTATCTTCAACAAGACTCGGTTTAAAGCTTGACTCATTGCTCTCGTCAAATATTGATATATGATAGTCTTCATAGCAGGTATGTGTTTTTGAATATATGTAATTTGAGTATAAATATCATTCCTAAGTTCGTCCAAGGTCATCTTGGTTGCGAGAGGAGTTACCAAAGCCTTCAGTTGCTCTGCAATTTCTCGTAGAGAAGCCGAGATCCGAGAAAAGCTATTTCCTGTAATCGTAGTAATTTCCTTGCCAGCCTTCATCAAGGTATCTACCTTCTTTTCAAGTTCTTGTACGGCAGTATGACTCCGTTTCTCTACTTCCTTTAAGTCTTGAATCTGAAGATCTTTGTTAGAAGAGGTCTTCTAAAGATCCTCTTTGCCTTTTCTAGTTCTAAGAAAGAACAAAAATGAATAAAATTTATGCATTGCAAATAATAGGTCAAAAGCTCTATAAGAAATAAAGAGAGGTTTTTATCTTCTTTCACCTTAATGAGCATCTTGTTCTGTTCAAAGAGATCATGACTTTCTTTAGATTGTCTGCTCAGGATCTCTTGTAACTTTTTATTTTTCTAAGTCAATAGGCGGATCTCTTTGTTCTTCTCTGCCATGGCCACAGCACTCGTCTCAGATCTTTTCTCCGCCTCAGATAATTTCAATCTGAGAGCATGAAGTGCAGATTCAGCACTTTCTTATCCAGCTTTCGCCAGTAATCATTGCCTTTGAAGTAAACAGAGGCATAAGTTAATTATTTAGTTAGAATCTTATGATTAAATAATAACTTCATGTACTTACATCTCTTTCTCCTCCGCAAAAGTTTTAACCTCCTCTACCATATCAATGTTGACTCTCCAGCACCTTTTGACAGATGTCATGAGGTCTTGGAGGTCCTTCTTTTCAGTTCTGGAAGGAGAACATCCCAGAAAAATTTCGTTTTCAGGTTGATCCAATTGAACTAGACGAAAAGCTCCTCTGGTTGGATCAGTACTAGTATTTTGCGGCTCCTAAAACACCCTATGAGTTAGATTTATACTGATAAATATAAAGTAAAATTATCAAGATAAAAAGCTTACCAAGGTATGATCATCTTCATCTTGAGTTTGGATGGTCTCATGGACCACCCCTTCTAAACGGGTGGTCTCATGGACCACCTCTTCCATCCAATCCTCTAGGGAGGTCCTCTCCATTTGGACCTCTATGTCCAGCGGTGTACCTTTGGACGTCCCAGTAGCCGTTGCCAGGACGTTTTGGACCACTTCCTTAGTGATCCTAGGAGGTCCTTCTATTGGCGGAATTTTCTCTGCTAGGGATTCCTCTGTTGCTAATACAATTGTTGGCAAAAATTATTCTTGAGCAGTCAGTTGTCCCCTTTTCGAGTCTGAGAGCAAAGAAAAGCTAAAGAAAAAAGAGAGGATTAGTCATTTTAAGCCAAAATTATAAAATTATAATCAAAGAACTTACTCGATCTCGAAGCTACTTTCGCTAAAAAGCGACACACAAAGTCCTCATTCATAGTGAAAGTAGATTCTCTCCTTTGCTTTGACGAGGAGGGAACCAAGGCTAGGGAGGTCCTTGGCCTTGGAACCCTTTGAAGAGGGATCTCCTCTTCGGACTCTTTTGACGATCCTTCACCCTAGATCACCCCAGCCAAAAAAGTTGATATAGAAGCATTGGCTGGGGGTTAGAGACATATTAGGAAAAGGAAGTCTTAACTTTTGTTTTCAATACCTCGCGAGTAGAAGGTCTCGACGAAGTTGGGATTGAAGCAAGAGGTCTTGGGGAAACTGAGGCTAAAACCGGTGTAGGTTTAGTCTTCTTTGGCGCAACAGGAGGTCTGAAAGTAATCCTTACACTCTTTGCCAAAGAAGGAGAAAAGCTCACATCGACATCTAAGATGGGATGTTTCCTTGATGTTGTCTGCCCAGAAACATACAAATTAGGCATGAGTAAATTACTTCTTATGTCTAGTTAATTTCTATGAATACTTACCACTGTGCGATCTTTCCTAAGTGATAAAGTCGCCCCAATCAAGCTTTGGGGTCAAGCGCTTATATCGACGGTTCCTTTTCTCGAACCCGATCCTTTATTAGGACCGAGGTCCTAGCTAGGACCTCATCATTTGAGAGAGCTGTAGTATAATGAAAAATTACTTTACTTTAACTATGAAAATTCAGTTTGAGTAAAAAAATGTTACCATTTTCAGGGACATCATGATTACAGGATAGTATTTCCGTCTTCTGGAGAGGGAAGATCTTGTTCTTGAGGAAGTCATGGACAACCTTTCGACCTGTTAGACCTCCCTCTACTAGGCTGCTGATCACCAGGACCACTCTCTTCTCATCATCTGAGAGCTTGATCTCCTTGTCAGTAGCTCGACCTTTTGAGGACCATTCCGGTGGTGCATTACGATTGCAAGTAATTCTACACTCTTTCGAAACTTCATAATAAAATCATTCCTTGTTCCATGTCTGGTTGATATCTTTAACAGCCAAGAAGGGAAATGCCCTCTTGCTGGCATCTTGAAATTTGAAATAAAAAGAGCCCAAAGCACCAGCACCTTTCTTGTTGCGGATGATTTGGTAGTAATACCTAAACAAACGCAAACTAAGGGCTATCCCTAAAAATGCCTCAAACATGTGGGAAAAATCACTAAGTACTAGAACTAAATTCAGTACAAGATGAACCAACTCAATTACATAATGATTAAGAACTTCGACCAGGAAATCACTCTCGGGCAAGCGGAGACCTGCCCGGAGGTAGGGCACAAAAAGTACCGTGAAACCGGTCGGAGGGTTTGGTTCAATCTCTCTCCCCGGTGCACACCACTCGATGAGAGACTTCTCTGGTAGAAGCCTGTCGTGCTCCAGTCCTTTGAGATCCTCCGCGGATAGCATTGACGATTTCCATCCCGCCAATGCTTTGGCTCAATGGTGGACTAAGGGATCCTTCTCTTCAAAGGTTCGTGGAGGACAAAAGTGAAGGGATACGGGTAGGCTACAATAGCAACAATTCAAAAATTCTACCACATAAACCAGGAAACCAAGCAAGTAGATGATCACAGATCGTTACCACTAGACGCCAAGAAGACAATGGAAGAAGAGTTGGAGCACTGTCCAACGAGAGCATCGCCGATAAATGCGGGTCGAGACGATCGCCCTCTTTCCTCGTAGTCGATCGTCTCCTCCAAAGAACCTCCAATGTTCCTTGTGAAGTTTATGGATCGCCCTCAAGCGCAATAAAGAATCAGCAGCAAGCGCCTCTACCAGATCCACACGCCCAGGAAGGAACAACCGAACGCCGTGTGCTAGCACCAAGTCGCACGCAGAGGGCTCTCAAGAAGATGGCGGCTAGGGTTTCTGAGAGCAACTTACGCCCACCCCTCTCACTCGCGATAGCCTCATGCATCTCCTTATATAGTGTCCGTGACGGATCCTATCCAACACACTTTACTTAATCGTATTTGTATTGGTTTGTTCCATCCTGCTAATGTGTGATCCGTTAGGTTCATGCGTAGTTTGGTTGTGACTGAAACCCTTTCCGACCACGAGTCGAAGCGGTTCCTAGCGTAACATAACGATTCCCAAATACACATGAATTATATCGACTAACCTTAATGCAATATGATCTACGACTTGGTCCTCATCACTTACGACTTGGTCCTATCCCCATACGCATCAGCTTCAGATTCGGTCACGCACCAGTTCAGAACTCCTCACGACTAGTTTCGACCACTGTGAATACGCTCGACCGCCCACGACTTTGATCACCTACGACTTGCTCGAACTTAACGACCTACTCGTGTATTCTCCCTTTGCATCACGATATCCGGTTGAACTCCAGGTAAGATATTGTGTCATCCATGGACTGTTCAATACTTTCTCGATCGAGTATCGGATAACCTTATGTGGTCGAACTCTTCGACCACGAGTGGCATGGCCATGCACTTTCTTTATCCGACCACTTCGAGGGGCCAGAGATATCTCTCCTGTTATGTTAGGAGGGGCAAATCCCATATCCCACCAAATACATTCTCCGCATGTTTCATAGCATACCGAAAAGCTACCTTTATAACTACCCGCATTTAGCAAAGCGCTTGGCAACCCCTAAGAGTGCTATTACACATGTAGAAAACCATGCCGATCTCGTGTTTAAGGATTATACATCATCATTGCTTGAGACCAACTAATGACACATAGAATCATAACAATCTCAATAGTGTCTCAAGGTGGCTCTATCCAACCCTATGTTCTCTAACATGTGTTCACATTATTGATTCGATGTCCCTATATCCATGACCGGTGAAACATGGTCATCAATCAATATATGTGCTGGTTGTAGAGTCACCGTGTTCCACCAAAGGATATTCGATCAGGATACCTTTTAGAACGACATCATATAAGTTAAAGAGTTTCACCAACAAGTCACATACTCGCTGATCTATATAACTAATGATTCATTCAAGGAATGTAATAACATTTATTCATTAACTCATAAACATAGACGTGATACAATCATCATTATGATTGCCTCTAGGCATATCACCAACAGCCTCCCACTTGCACTAGAGTCAATCGCATGTATCGAATACCCATAGCTCTTGTGTGCACCTCATGCTTAGGTTGCGGAGGGCTTTGTCAACGGATCGCAATATTCAAATCGGTGCACTTTGCATATCTTCACATCACCTCTTTCTACGATCTCACTAATAATGTGATATCGTCAAGTATGTGTTTGGACTTTGATGCGATCTAGGCTCCTTAGCTTGTGCAATGGCTCCACTATTATCACAATAGAGATTCATTGACTAGAAGCACTCGAAACCACACCTAGTTCATTAATGAACTTTCTAATCCATACTACCTCTTTTGCGTACTTCGAAGTCGCAATGTATTCACCGTTGTCGAATCAAGAACCGCTTCTTTGCTTGGAACTCTTCCAAATTTCACCGCTTCCTCCATTCAAACAAAACACAAACCCAGATTATGATCTGAAATCATCCTTGTCGGCTTGGAAGCTAGCATCAAGTAACCATTTACGACCAGCTCTTCCTCACCACCATATACAAGGAATGCATCCTTAGTCCTTCTCAAGTACTTAAGGATATTCTTGATCGCTATCCAAATGACCTTCACCGATCTCGATCGATATCCGCCAGAACACTTAGAGCATACGATACATCCGTCGTGTACACAAAGATGGCATACATGATAGATCCTATAGCCGGTTTATGGGATTCTACTCATTTTGTCTTGCTCATCGCTGGTTGTAGGACACCGAGTCTTGCTAAGATTAATACCATGTGACATGGGCAAGAGACCTTTCTTAGAATCTTGCAAGTTGAATCGCTTCAACACCTTGTCAATGTATACATCTTGGCTTAATCCAATTAGCCTCTTAGATCTATCTCTATAGATCCTTATACTAAGAATATATGTCGATCTCCTAAATCGCTCATAGAGAAACTATTTCTAATGAAGTTTTAACAGATTCAAGCATAGGAATATCATTTCCACCAAAGAGTATGTCATCCACATACAAGATCGTAAACACAAGTTTGTTCCCACTAACCTTCTTGTAAACACAAGGTTCTTCTTCATTCTTGATGAACTCAAACCCTTTGACTACTTCATCAAAACGAATATTCCAACTCCGAGATGCTTGCTTTAGTCCATAAATGGACTTCTTAAGCTTGCATACCTTTCTAGCTCCCTTTGGATCGATTAAAACCTCAGTCAGGTCATGTACACATCCTCATTAGGTTTCCATTTAGGAAAGCCGTTTTGACATCCATCCGCCATATCTCGTAATCAAATATGCAAAGAATAGCTAGAATGATCCTGATAGATTTAAGCATTGCGACAGTGAGAAGGTTTCATCATAATCAACACCTTGAATTTGTCTAAAACCCTTCGCAACAAGTCGGCCTTATGAATATGAACATTTCCATCCATATCTATCTTTTTCTTAAAAATCCATTTACACTCAATGGTTTTAACACCATCAGTGCATCAACCAAGTTCCAAACTTGATTATCATGCATGGATTTTATTTCGATCTCATGGCTTCAAGCCATGATTCGAGTCCTGGGTCCACCATCGCCCAATAAGTATTAGGCTCATCATTATTCAATAATAAAACGTCATGCCCATACCTTATAGGCAATTGACGGGCCTTTTAGATCTTCGTGGGTCGATGCCTCATCTATGTGTTCAACAACATTTTGTTCATCCGTAGAGGCTCAATAGAGTCGAAACACTTTCGAGTACTTCTCGAATTTCTTCGAGTTGCACCTTGCTCTCATCGACTTTGGAAAGAAACTCTTTCTCCAAGAAGACACCATTCCGGGCAACAAACACTTTGTTTTCATCCCGCTTATAAAAGTAATATCCTTTAGTTTCCTTAGGATACCCCACAAAGAAGCACTTATCAGACTTGGGTGTAAGTTTATCAAATGTCAAACGTTTGACATATGCCTCACAACCACATACCTTGAGAAAAGACAACCGACACTTCCCGGTCCATATCTCATATGGTGTCTTCTACCGCTTTTGATGGAACCCTATTTAAGGTGAAAGCCACTGCTTCTAGCGCGATCCCTGCATTGCAATGGAAGATCGATTGGCTCATCATAGACCGAACCATGTCTAACAATGTTCGGTTCCGCTGCTCGACACCCCATTCCATTGAGGCATTCCCATGAGTGAGTTGTGGAACAATTCCACATCTCTTTAGATGATCACCAAACTCATGGCTCAAATATTCACCTCCACGATCGATCGTAGACATTTGATTGTCTTGCAAGTTGATTCTCAGACTTCATTCTCAAATTCCTTGAACTTTTTAAAGGATTCAGACTTATGCCTCATTAAGTAGATATAGCCATATCTACTAAAGTCATCGATAAAGGTTATGAAGTAATGAAATCCACCTCCGTCAAGTGCTCATTGGTCCACATACATCCGAATGTACAAGGGCCAACATGTCACTCGCCCTTTCACCTTTGGACGTGAAAGGCGCCTTTGTCATCTTGCCAAGTAAACAAGATTCACATGTTTCAAATGATTCAAAATCAAATGAGTTTAGAAGACCATCTTTATGGAGCTTCATCATGCGCTTCTCATTTATATGACCTAGACGACAATGCCAAATATAAGTGGAATTCATTTCATTGGGTTGAAGTCTCTTAGCATTAACGTTATAGATAGGCATATTCTCAAGATTCAAAACATACAATCCATTCACCAATGGAGCATGGCCATAAAGCATATCTTCAAAATAAATTGAACAACAATTGTTCTTTATTCGAACTCATAACCTTCGCTTCCCAAACATGAAGCGTAAATAATATTTTGCTCAAGGTCGAACATAATAACAATTATTCAATTCCATAATTAATCCTCAAGGTAAAGCTAATGGTAAAGTGCCAATAGCTAATACAAAGAACTCTTGCTCCATTGCCCACGCCAAGATCAACATCTCCTCTTGTCAAGCTTCTACTCCTTATTAGTCCTCGCATCGAATTGCAAATATGAGCAACCGATCCGTATCAAATACCCAAGAACCGGCCTGAGAAGTGGCAAGATTAATTTGTATAACATTTATACCGAACCGAAGTCATACTTCCTTTGTTCCTTTTCATTTTCGCCAAGTACTTCTTGCAATTTCTCTTCCAATGCCCGCCTCATGACAATGGTAACATTCTCGGTCGCTTAGGACCCGCTTTAAGCTTCTAAGCTTAGCCTTGAGACTCTCGATCTCATCTTGAGTCTTTCCTTTGCCTTTTCCCTTTCCGACTTACCCTTCTTCTTGAAGTTTGTAGTCTTTGAACCATCATCATATGATTGGAACTTTTCTTGATGCTTTCCTCAAGACCTTTAAGCATGCCATGTAATTCGGTCATTGACTTCTCCATGCCATTCATATGAAAATTCAGTATGACAGGCTCAAAGCTCGCAGAGAGCGATTAGAGGCTAAGGGGAAAGCCAAGCTTTTCCAAGCTCTCAATGAGACCAATCATTTTGATCACATGAGGATCGACCGATTACCTTCGACAAATTTACAAGAAAACAATGCCTTAGAGGTGTTAAACCTCTCGCCTTTGCTTGATCCTCAAACATACCCTTTAGACTCACAATCATATTGTAAGCATCCGTGGTCTCATATTGCTTCAAGCTCGAGTTTATGGTTGCAAGCATTAGGCAATGCACATCGATCGCTTCATTGCAATGCTTCTCATAAGCATTCTTTTCAAAGACGAGGAGCATCGCACTTGGTTCCTCGGATAGGACTCTCTAGAATATATTCCTTCTTTTCTTGTTTGAGAATAATTCTCAGATTTCAAACCAACCAATGAAGTTTGTACCATTCAGCTTTTTTCTCTCAAGAATAGATCGCAAATTAAAGGTAGGTGCGTAAGAAGTAGTAGGTGCCATGATCTACAACAGTAAAATATATGCAAAGATTCAAAGACAATGTTTATGTAAGATCTTCTATTAGACACTTATGTTGGTGGTCATTCTCGACCGGCCTAAACTAAGTCATACGACTAGTTTGAACCAAGTCGATCATCATACAACCAGCTCAAATCTGGTCGAACTTAATCACCAACAAATAATAAAAGATGCTCCCACTATAAAACACGCTTCCTCAAACATATAGTGAGTTCAAGATCCACAAATCATTAAGTCCTAGTGAGCTTTGGCATCACCGCTAGAAACTTAGTAATTTTAGGTAAGCAACCCTTTACTAATCACATCACATATGACTCTTGTTTGATCGGTGACATCTCCATGTACATCCCACCAATACTATGCCCCAAGGCCCAAAACTATTTTGCTAGCCATGTCAAGTTAAACCAACACTATGCATGTGGGTGTCCGACACCCACCCTATCTTATTAAGATAGTTCATGGCACCCTACTTTGGTAGATTCGCCAATTAACGATCAAAATCGTGATAGGCGCAAAGAATTGGAAAGGCATCAATTTTACTTAATTTTTCCCGAGGATACTACTCTATCATGCTAAAACATCTAATGAAAAACATGATCAAATAGCATGACAGGAATAAACACAAGCATTCACAGATAATCAAATTAAACTGTGAAATAGTATGGCCCTTAACATGTCGATCTCCATCAGCATGCTTCCTGTGCTCCGACCACCATGCTTGATGTCTTCGACTACATTCATCTACTAAGCAATTACTTCTAAGAGCTAGTAATGAATTACATAGGATAATATCAAGCATCACATGTCGGACGCAGACCATTATACAATAATATGTAGCTCAAGGCTATCTCACAAAGATGACATGCAGCCATGAAAATCCATTCATGCACATATACACAATGGGCCATACTATTCACATCAAACCCCGCAAAAACGAAGTTATGCATAGAATCCAATTCTATCAAGCGACATAAACACATACTACCTATAACGCTATGCAGACGATTAGCTAAAGACGGCGGTCCCAAGATTCAACTAATCGACAAGGTTTTGATACGACCACATTGCGATATACTCCGATGGCGAATTCGACCGCAGAGGAGTATTGTGCAATCGTGATCGTAAACAAACGCATTAACCATCTGGTCCTTTAGCTCATACCTTCTCGTAAACCCATCTTTCACCACCGATAACCGATTGATCTTATCGATCAGTGACTAGATCGTTCCAACGACATGAATCGATCTAGGTTACGAGATCCGACCTTTAATAGATCCAATCTACTATCGCCACATATCTCATATATGTGATCGATCCAGATCAAAAACTACGCAGATGGCTCGATACCATCGAAGGGATACGGGTAGGCTACGATAGCAACAATTCAAAAATTCTACCACATAAACCAAGAAGCCAAGCAAGTAGATGATCACAGATCGTTACCACTAGACGCCAGCAGGCAATGAAGAAGAGTTGGAGCAACTCGTCCAACGAGAGCGCTGCCGATGTCATGGTCATAGACGATCGCCCTCTTCCTCGTAGTCGATCGCTCCTCCAAAGAACCTCCAATGTTCCTTGTGAAGTTTATGATCGCCCTAAGCGCATCAAAGAATCGCAGAATACTCTACAGTATCCACACGCCCGTGGAAGGAACAACCAACGCCGGTGTGCTAGCACCAAGTCGCACAGAGGGCTCTCAAGAAGATGGCAGCTAGGGTTTCGTGAGAGCAACTTACGCCCACCCCTCTCACTCGCGATAGCCTCATGCATCTCCTTATATAGTGTCCGTGACGGATCCTATCCGTACACGCCATTTAATCATATTCGTATTGGTTTGTTCCATCCTGCTAATGTGTGACCCGTTAGGTTCATGCGTAGTTTGGTTGTGACTCGAAACCCTTTCCGACTACGAGTCGAAGCGGTTCCTAGCGTAACATAACGATTCCCAAATACACATGAATTATATCGATTTAACCTTAATGCAATATGATCTACGACTTGGTCCTCATCACTTACGACTTGGTCCTATCCCCATACGATCAGCTTCAGATTCGGTCACGCACCGATTCAGAACTCCTCACGACTAGTTTCGACCATTCTCGTGAATACGCTCGACCGCTTCACGACTTTGATCACCTACGACTTGCTCGAACTTAACGACCTACTCGTGTATTCTCCCTTTGCCTCACGATATCGGTTGAACTGTAAGATATTGTGTCATCCATGGACTGCTCAATACTTTTCGATCGAGTATCGGATAACCTTATGTGGTCGAACTCTTCGACCACGAGTGGCATGGCCAAGCACTTTCTTTATCCGACCACTACGAGGGCCCGGAGATATCTCTCTGTTATGTTAGGAGGGCAAATCCCATATCCCACTCACCACATTCCTCCGCATGTTTCATAGCATACCGAAAGCTACCTTTATAACTACCCGCCATTTAGCAGCGCTTGGCAACCCCTAAGAGTGCTATTACACATGTAGGAAACCATGCCGATCTTAGGTCTAAGGATTATACGTCATCATTGCTTGAGACCAACTAATGACACATAGAATCATAACAATCTCAACAAGTGTCTCAAGGTGGGTCTATCCAACCCCATGTTCTCTAACATGTGTTCACATTATTGATTCGATGTCCCTATATCCATGACCGTGAAACATGGTCATCAATCAATATATGTGTTGGTTGTAGAGTCACCGTGTTCCACCAAAGGATATTCGCATCAGGATACCTTTTAGAACGACATCATATAAGTTAAAGAGTTTCACCAACAAGTCACATACTCGTTGATCTATATAACTTATGATTCATTCAAGGAACATAATAACATTTATTCATTAACTCATAAACATAGACGTGATACAATCATCATTATGATTGCCTCTAGGGCATATCACCAACAAAAAGGTACTTTGCATTTAAAACTCACTACCTCAAGAATGTAACAATTGTGCCTCGATTAGCGGTGACACGACAACTCACGCTCAAGTTAAGGAGGTTGTTGCGCCGCGATCAAAGATGTGTAAGAAAAAGTAGTTGCAAAGTTTTTTTGTTTTCTCAAAGTTATCTTCATCCCGTATCCATCGTGGGTGGAAAGGTACAAAACTGCTTAACATAAAAGTTGCCTCAATATACGTCTCGAAAGAAGATCACCTGATCATCGGGATTTCCTTCTATCAATCCCTTAAAGACTTTAATCCATAAAGCAAACTGACTGTCCAACCACCTTAAACAAAGGTGGTTGAAAAGTCAATTTGGTCCGTGGATGTTGTCTATTGTATGTTCCAACCGTATGAAGACAAATGCCAAAGCAATATGAGTTCTTACTCATGAGAAGCTTTGAGGATAGAGATTTAATGGAAGTCTCTAAAGGAATGTTTCTTCTTCTTGCCCTTCTGGTGGTTATTTATAAGACCAGTAACCTACGATAAAATTAAATAAACCAGACGTAAGTTTAACAGATGATATTTTATTAGAGTTTATTCCTTATAAATCGCGAAAGACTAAAACGTATTTGTCCCTTCAAGAATTACTTTCATAAATATATGGCTGACGCTCCTACTTCTTAAGGGAAATAGTTATTTACAACTCAAGTAAAACTATCTTCTTTACCAAGTTTAGTTCTGGTCCAAAACCTCTTCAAGTAAGTTATTTTCACTTGAAGTTGAGGGGCTAACTGACGAGGATTGTTGACTAGTTAATTATCCGGGTATATCTTTATTTGCTTATTTATAAATAAGCCAGATTTTTACTGGGCCTGAGTTAATTTTTTGGGCCCAAGATCAATTAAGCAGTCAGAAGGTGGGCCTAAAAAGCATTTTCTTTGACCGTTCCCGAAACCTCTTCTGGAGACCCAGTTGGACCTCCTCTATGGGTTCCTCTAGGACCTCTCTAGGACCACTCCAGGACCTCTCCCCCCAAAGGAGGTCCTAGAAAGTGGTTACCCATGTGTGGTTAATAACAACTACACGTGGAGATATCGGTGATAACAGTCATCACGAAGAGACACGACTGTTAGCTCGAAGGGACGCAACCCTTGGGCGAAGAGGCACCACTGTGACAAACTGCCGACGCTTGTAAAACTATAAATAGTCCGACCTATGCGCCCTTGTAACATAGATTCACATCCAAGCCCTAATCCATGTGTATTCACAGCCACTTTCCCTGTAATCAGAGCATACTATTTGCAATACACATTCACCATTTTGAGTTCTTTGGCGAATAGATAGTAATCTCTATTTTTTTTCCTTTATATTCTTGTTTTGTCTGTTCTGTGACGAGAGTCCCAGACGTCGACAAGATATCAGTCAGATCCAGGTGAAGATCACTGGATAGTAGTCAAGAATATCCTAAAGTACTTAAGAAAGACAAATGATGCATTTCTTATTTATGGTGGTGAGGAAGAGCTGGTCATAAATGGTTACACCGATACTAACTTCCAAACCGACAAGGATGATTTCAGATCGCAGTTTGATTTTGTGTTTTGTCTTAATGAAGGAGCAGTGAGCTGGAAAAGTTCCAAGCAAGGAACAGTTGTTAATCCTACAACAGAGGCTGAGTATATTGCGTCTTTCGAAGATGCAAAATAAGCCGTATGAATTAGGAAGTTCATTAATGAACTGGGTGTGGTTTCTAGTGGTTCTAGTCCAATTGATTTCTATTGTGATAATAGTGGAGCCATTGCACAAGCTAAGGAGCCTAGATCACATCAAAAGTCCAAACACATACTTCGACGATATCACATTATTCATGAGATTGTTGAAAGAGGTGATGTGAAGATATGCAAAGTGCACACAAATTTGAATATTGTTGATCCGTCGATAAAGCCTCTCCCGCAACCTAAGCATGAAGTGCACACAAGAGCTATGGGTATTAGATACATGTATGATTGACTCTAGTGCAAGTGGGAGATCACGGTGATATGCCCTAGAGGCAATAATAGAGCTGATTATATCACATCTATGTTTATGAATTATAGAATAAATGTTATTATGTTCCTTGAATGACTCATCAGTTATAAAGATTAACAAGTATGTGACTTGTTGATGAAGCTTTTTAACTTATATGATGTCATTCTAAATATATCCTTGGTCGGATGTCACTGGTCAGAACACTAGTGATTTATCGACCAGCACATGTATTGATTGATAACCATATTTCACCGGTCATGGATATAGGGATATCGAATCAATAATGTGAACACATGTTAGAGAACATGGTGTTGGATTGACCCACCTTGAGACTCTATTGAGATTGTTATGATTTTATATATCATCAGTTGGCCTCAAGCAATGATGATGTATAATCCTTAGACCTGAGATCAGGATGGTTTCCTTCATGTGTAATAGTATACTTATGGGTTGCCGAACGCTACTCCGTAACTGGGTAGTTATAAAGGTAGGTTTCGTGTATGCTATGAAACATACAAAGGGATACAACTTGTCGGATATGGGATTTTCCACTCCTAACATAATAGGAGATATATCTCTAGGCCCCTCGATGTGGTCGGATTAAGAAAGTGCATGGCCATGCCACTAGTGGTCAAAGAGTCGACCACATAAAATTATTCGTCACTTGATCGAGAAAGTATTGAACTGTCTATAGATGACAAATTATCTCACCTTGAGTTCAACTAGATATCGTGAGGCAAAGGGAGAATACACAAGCAGGTCGTTCAGTTCGACCAGATGTAGACTGGTCATATGGAGATACGAGCTGGTCGTAGACTGGTCGAACATAATCACTAACTGGTCATAAGGAGTTACGAACTTGTCAAGCCCATATATGAACTAGTCGTATAGAGATACGAGGTGGTCATAAGTGCTAAGGACCTACTCGTAAATCATATTGCATTAAGGTTCGTCCGATATAATTTATGTGTATTCGAGAATCGTTATGTCCTGTTAGGAACCGCTAACGACTCGTGGTCGGAAAAGGGTTTCCAAGTCACAACCGAATACGCATGAACCTACAGGGTCATACACTTAACGGGTTGAAACAAACGAGTTCGGATAGTATCCATCATGGGCTCTATATAAGGGGATGCATGAGGCTGTTGGGAAAAGAGGAGAGACGACATGAGTTGCTCCAATGAAACCCTAGCCGCCATCTTCTCGAGAGAGCCCTGTCATGCGAGTTGATGCTAGCACACCGACGTACGGTGTTCCTTCCCTGGACGTGTAGATACCATAGAGGCGCTACTACGGTTGCTATTGCGCTCAAGGACAATCCACGACTTCGCAAGGAACGCAATAGGTTGCTAGAGGAGACGATCGGCTCTGAGGACGTTGGACGATTGACTACGAACACTTCATCGACGTGCTCTACATTGGATCAGGCTACTCCAACTCTTCTTTCATTGCACTGCGCATCTAGTGGTAACGATCTATGATCTCCTACTTGCATGGCTTCTTAGTTTACGTGGTAGAATTTTTGAATTGCCAACTAGCATAGCCTACCCGTATCCCTTCAGTGCCCTCCTCCTCCCTCCTCCTCGACGCATCTGCCGACCTGTGCCCACCTCCTCCTTGTACCCCGACGCCAACACCGCCCATCTCCTCCTTCTCCCCTGAAACAATGCCACTCCTCCTCCCCCAAACCATGGCCACTCCTCCTCCCGAGCCTAGCGTCCTCCTCCTCGATCCCTTCTTCTCGGCACCTTCGCTAGCCCGCGCCCACCTCCTCCTCCTTCTCCCCTCCGACCCAGCGCCACCCTCCTCCTCCCTTGTCCTCATCCACCCCCGCTGGCCCAAACCCTAGCCGTCGGCCCTATTTTTTTAATTTTATTTTTTCCTGTTGTAAATTAATTATTTATGTGATAATTGTCGTTAATTACATTAATCATTGTTAATTGTGGTCTATTATGCTAATTGTTGTTAATTACGGTCAAATCGTTAATTATCATTAGTTGCGTTAATTGTCATTAATTGCGGTCCGAATGCTAATATGAATAATATCGAATAAAAATATAGAGCTTAATACTTAATCAAAGCGAATACGACCACAAATATTTATTGGAACATGAAAACCTCTTAAATTGTTCGTGATTGCAGCAAATAAAACAATGAATTAGTTTATACGATCAAAATATTCATCGATTCAAGATATCCCCGACTTGATTTTAATGTAAAATATCTCAATATGCTCCCTATTATATGCTTTATTTACCATTTTTTTTCTTACTTGATATCTATTGCCTACCTCATAAACATTGCATAATTCATTATAAAATAAATTTTTATGAATATTTATTTATTTATATGCATAATGATTGTGTTTTGGGACTTCTAAGAAAGAAAAATGGTAAAAGGAGTCATGTTTGGGCAAAATCCGGAGAAAATCAGGTGTTGAAAATACTATTCAGATATTTTGACGTATTTTTTGGGCAATTAAATGGACTCAAATCAAAATATTCACAAATACAATGTTGGAGATCTCATCGATAACTACAATTTAGCCTACTTAGTTGCCTAATTTGAACTCCGAACAAGAAAGTTATGGTCTTCGAAAGACAATGCACATGCAGCCTCAAACAGTATCTCTCGATATCCTGACCTATGTATCTATGGATATCCAAAGTCATATTCGTATTTGACGGATAGTGCGCTACCGAATTTGTATTCATTTTCGACAAAAATAATTTGTATTCATTTCCGATCCAACATTATCCGATAAATATCTGAACCGATAGCATCCGTATTCGAAAATGATATGGATCAGTCGGAAACCATCTGAACCGTTTTCACCCCTTGCCATAGGCAATGGATGAGTAGTTCAATCAGATTAGCCTCAGTTCTGTCGATGAATATGAAGGTTTAAGTTCCACCAATGACCAACCACACACATCTTCTTGCCTCCTGACAAAGACCTCAAGGGCCAACGACCCCATATTTCCTAATTCCCACTTCGGGCTTGTTTGGATAGGGAGGGATTAGAACTAATCTCTTCGGATTAGAAGGGATTTTAGTTCAAATTCCTAGTCAAACCGAAAGAATTGAGTCGAATCACAATGTATCCAAACAAGCACTTCCTAATATGACCCTCCGCTCAAATCCGCTTCTAATTGGATTGTTGGGATTATCTTCTTCCTACCGAACCTCTCGCAGCTTAGGTCCTAAGGTCACAGTTTGTTTCATATACAAGTTTTGTAGTTAACTAGTAGGATGGCTAAATATGCGGCTAGATTCTAAACTTAAATGGTTTATAATATCTTTTATATAATATATTAGAGATATGTAAATCTTTCAAGATGAACATTTGAATTGATATTAAAACTTTGAAGCTAAACTCAAACTGAGAAAACAAAACTGAATTATAATATTTGATTGAAAAAAATCAATTTGAGCCTAATACCCGATATTGGTCTTAGAAACGTAACATTCAAATATGCATGGATTAAAAAAATAGCTTGACCCACATTATAATATCGATATTGATCTCAAGCAGCTTGTGTACGTAGTCACTCTAAGGGCATATCTAGTACGTTACACTCTTAGGTGCACTCCCGTGCAGTCTTCTCGAAACACGATGCAAATGGTTATGAGATACTGAAGAAGAAAAAGGTTACCTCATGATGTCATCAAGCATCCCGCAAAAAATTCAATTCAAAATGCGACGTATATTAGGAGAGATAAAAAAACAAAATTTAGTGAATAGTAGCTTTATATTTTTTATAAATATCCTTTTTAGCATGATTTTTTGTTTCTCCATGTGTAGATTGAATTTAGATTTGAAATTTGGTGTCACGGTAGATTGATTTTGATTTAATGGTGTAATTTTTTTGGGAATTTTTTATGATCAGTTGCATCGAGTTTCTAGGAGGATGCACTGGATATGCCACATAGTAACTCTCACTCAGTTGCTCTAGATGTTGAGCTGACCATTATAAACATAATGACAAATAAAAATTGAAGCTATGGTTTCCCTCCCTTGCTTGGACAAAAAAAGAATATAAACAAAACTAATTCTTGCACGCAAATTTCTTGCTATAATTTGTTGAATGGTTTATCAAAAGTACTCCCTTCAATCACAAAAAGAATGTTGTTTTGGGGTATTGTAACATCCCAATTTTTTGAATTTCAAAATCCTTTTTACTAGTTTAGTCTCTTGGAAAATTCACCAAATTTTATTTGAATTTAATAAAGCTTAAATATACTTTCCAAAGTCAAAACAATTTAATGTGATTAATCTAAACATCAACTAATTACAAAACTATTTTATTTGAGTTCTTTGTGCTTGGGAATATTTTCCAGATTTTTCTGGAATTTTTCCAAGTTCTTTTGCTATTTTTCATTTGCTATTTAGATTTACTGGTATTTCTAAAATGCAAAACCTATTTAAAATCCCATGAAAACCTTTGGGGGCAAATCTCATTTTCTCAACCCTTCTCTTGTTCTCTCCGACCCAATCCACTTGGCACGCCACACCCACCCGCCTCGCCTCCTCTCATTTGTCATGTGGCCCCACTGCCGATCCGGTGGCGCCATGTCAAGATCGTCTTCAACTAGGAAAGCTTCCCGAGTCCATCTCGCACACAAACCCATCGCCATCTTCATTCCAGATTCTCCCTCTCTGATTCTATTTAAGCCCCGGCACCTACACCAAAATCATCGCACCAACTCCCTCTCCCGTTTGCCCTAGCCGTCGAACCCGAGGACATTTTCTCTTCGCCGAATGGAGCTCAAGAAGTCCACGGTCGCCGAAGCCATTCTTTACCAGATTGTTTTGTCGTCGATGAGCCTTTGCCCCCTTCGTCACTAGAAATGGGATCGTCGGGCTATGTTCTACGTGATGGGCGTGCTTACATCTCCGGAGGAACCCCAAATCACCATCGCTGCCACAAGCTGAGCCGCTCAACTCGTAGCTGCCGCCGCTGTGGTCAACTCCGACAAGAATTGACCACGTCACCATGTTCCCTATGTCGCACTTGCCCAGATCTGTCACTTCACCATCATCGGAGAGTCGCTATTCGCCAGATCCCCTTGGTCCCAGATCCCCACTGTCGGCAAGCCATTGTTGCATGCCACATCATTGCCATGTCAAGCCACCTCAAAGATCCTTGCCTCACGTGTCGCCCAAGTCGAGCCACGCCACAAGACCCATGTGGCAAACTAGATCCAAAACCTAGCCCAAAACCCAGTCCACCGTAAACCTAGCATCAGCCATGTGGGTCCCACATGTCGGATCTACAGTGTTATAGACCCATGATCCATAGACTCATCGACCAGATCCATGAACCCGGTCCATAGACCCCTGGTCCCACATGTCAGCCACTATTTCTATTTTCTGAATTTTCTTTAATTTTGAAATCTGTTGCTGACGTTAGGATGACGCAATAATTCAAAATTTCCTTTAGAAAGATAATTCAGGAAATTAGAAACAGTAAATCCTTTATCTTTTTCTTAGGTTTAGATTTTCCAAATGTCCGTTCTTCCTCATATGAACTCCGATTGAGCCCATTCAAATTCCTAAATTCATCTAAATTCAAGCTCTACCTTTTTGATATTTTTATTTAATTTTTGGAGTTTGTTTATATCTCTATTGTGAATTTATTTATTTATTTTCTTTCGTTCGCGAGTAGACGTTGATACTTCCGGGAATTTTGAGGAAGGAGAAGTTGATCAAGCTCAAGACCAGTACCAGGACTTGTTCCAACGCAAGTTGTACCTTTGACCATGTTGAACCCAGTTTTTCCAAATTACCTTGATTCAAATTATTGCATTTTACCTTAAGTATTTATTTAAATGTTTTAGGAGTAGCATTTTGCCTATTGTATTATCATGATCTTTTGTCACCCTAATTTGGTTAATTATTAGTTAGTAATATCATATCACCAACGTGTGTTGGTTAGATGCGAATAGTTTGCTTAGCCATGCAACGAGTCATTTATATCATTTGAGTTGCAAATATAAATTTGACTAAGCGATTATGGAACTTGTGTAAACCTGCGTAACGTGATGTGTTACTTGTTGATGGCATGTGTTGAACTTAATCAACAGGATGGGAAAAGATTTAGACTGAGGCGAGTGGATGGAGTTGTAATATGGTGGAACTGTGTGCGCTTGGGAAAATATGAATGTGATAGTTGGTAGTAAATGGTAGTCTCACCTTGGTCAATTAAAAACTTAACTTTGTGCGCCCTTGAATTGAGCCACAACTGTACAACCACATGCTTGGTATGGGACGGGCCTAACTTAGTAAGCTATGGAGTCTTGATATTGATTACTCATGCAAATAATTTAAGATGTATGCCAGGGTGGAGATGTGTTTCTGTCTATGTGGCGATTCACATTTATGAGCGGTTCGCCTTCTTCAGGTCCAAGGTGTGCGACGGGCTAACCACCTGTGTGAGGGTTGGTGCCGGCAGTAAGCACAACGGGAGTGTCAATTGTTGAAATGAAGTATCGGAAAAGTTTTGTTATAATTAGTGCTAGCTACACTGGTTATATCGTGTGGGTACAGTGTACTACCTCTGCAGAGTATTAATTAATCTATTCGAATAGCCGCATCCGCGATCATGGACATGCTAGGGGATTTCACACGAGGGCTAGATTTTCATAAAAACAAATAAGAAGGGACAGTTGTGTGAGATAACTTATGCAACTATGTGAAAGAAATTGTTTAGGTTATGGAAGCTTTGTGAAAATACTTGTTAAAATTATTACGGTTTATTTGTTTTGAATTACGCTTTCAACCTATTATTTGTATTCAATTGCAAATGCTGCTTTATTGCAAAATAACCACAGAAATCATTTCCTTTAGAATAAGCCATCATCTATAATTGTATTATGTGGTACAACTTGTTGAGTACTCGGAGTACTCCTTCTTGCTGCAATTATTCAGCTGAAGTGGAGGAATCGTCGTCTACCTTTGAGGAGGAGCTATACGAGGATGGTGATCATTAGGTCTTAATCCCAATTAGTTGTCTGTGGTAAGTCGATGGGTTTCCGCTGGAGTTGTTTTCGTTTTATTGTTGTTTCTTTATTTAGTGTCAGCCTTGCGTGGCTTAATAATTGTAAACTCGACCATAAGGTCACAACCGTTATTTATTTAATCAAGTTAGTCGTTTATTCTTATATTCGTCTTGTGTGGAATGATATTCATCTATGTTCACACTGTGTGCACTAGCTTGATCTTGGACTTGTGCAATATACACAGAGGGTCCATATTTGCATATTTGGGTCTCGACAGGTATTTGCAGTCAAACTTTCTAAACTTTGTCTATTGATATTTTTTTAATATTAGGATATAACACATGAAAATGGTATGTATAGATTTGTCTCGAAAAGAACTTTCATAAAAATATCATTTTGTTAGGTTTTATAAATCTATTACAATAGAATTTGGTGATCAAAATATGTTTTGGGGATCGTGTCGATGTCCAAAATAGCATTCTCTTTTGACTGGAGGGAGTAACATGGTAACCATACACATAGTGTCATAATTTAAATATACTAAATAATTGTTATTGATCTCATATACCTAGCATGTGTCTAGACTTATATGTGTATTATTAGTTATTAAAAGTATTACCATGAAACTACACTTCAATAATCTTAAGGAAAAAGTCCATTAGACACCCTTGAACTCTTCCGAAAGTTCAAAAATCAACCCTCGACTACAAAACCGAACACCTGACCCCCCTCAACTATCAATACCGTTCACTTTACCCCATGAGTCCATTTCACTCCGGTTTTAAGCTGACGTGGCAGTGGTTTTGACATGTAGCCTGGACGTGGACGCCACTTGGATGCTACGAACTCAACACGCCAGTTTTCGTATGATGTGGCGTCCATTTGGCAAATAAACTTAAAGGATTATATTAGGCCCTACATGTCACTCTAATGTTGTTACTTGACTTCGTTCTCCTCCCCCTCCCCTCTCCTCCGTGCACCGTCGCCAAGCCCCCTTGCACATCTATGCGATTGGACCAACTCCGATTGTAGGTGATGGGGGCGCCTCCCCTACACCGGCCACTGCTCACCATAAAGGGTCGCACATGCCATCTCCTCCTCTCTTTCCTTTCTTATTCTCCTCCAAAACCTCCTCTCCTCTCAATGAATCCAAGCGTTGGGCAAGGAGGAAGCAACAGTAGAGAGGGAGCGGCAAGTGGAGGCGAAACCTATCGGAGACCGAGAAGAAAGGGGCGTAAACACTTGACATTTGGGGATGAGGGCAAGTGGTAGCAAGATGGCAGCGAGAAATTGGAGTTGGTCACTTCATCCACCTGTGGCCTACTCTGCTTCCACATCGGCTGAATCAAGCAAGCACAGAGCCAGAGAAGATCAAACGATGCAACATGTTCTTCTTGCTCCATGCGAGCCATGCAATTAATTAGTCCATGTGATGGACAGCAGCCTTGGGCTCTTGATCCGGCTATTTGTTATACTCCGATGCCCCTTCTGATGTGCAGCAATCCATATCAGATCAGAGTTTGTGAGAAACAGCATCAGCGTGCACGGTATCAAGAACGAAGTATATGAATCCCGTATAGATAACCAGATAATGATGAAGAAATAATCACGATGAAACAGAAAGAGTTGGCAAAGCCGACCACAAATTCCTTAGCACAACCTCGAAGAGTACAAGGAATTGTCGCTTTCACAACCCACTCAAACCTTTTAGGACCCCCGGATTCTTATCCTATATAAGAATCTAGTGCTAAAGAATAACCTGACATCTAATCCTCTTGTGTGCCTCTTACTTTGAATGAGTTGTTTTGTGGCTTGTGTTCTAGCTGACCACCCCTCATAGCTTTATATAGTGCCCCTAGTTCTCCAAAAGAAAGTAGGAATCCTACTCTTATTAGGATTCGTATAGGAATCTCTGTAGTACACTTCTCCAAGTCCTAGTTGATTAAGATATGAGTCATCATACTCAACACTCATGATAGTTCAAATAATCAAGAACTCCCCAACTAATGCAAGAATTGTTCAATCCAACCACTAAGAACAGTCAAAACGTGGTGACAACACTAATTAGGCTTGAACTCACCGTTCAACGCCTCCTCCTCGAGCTCACACCATTGCATTCGTCATTCCATCCGGCTGCGAAGGCAGGCGAGGAAGAGAAAGGGGAAGGACAAGAAGACAAAGGGTGTAGCCTATCTACCGCATCACACGTGAACCAACTCCCACCTCGGCGATGCCCACGAGGAGATCACCCATGGCAACAGGAGAGAGAGAGAGAGAGAGAGAGAGAGAGAGAGAGAAGAGGAAGAGGAGAGAGAGATGGAGGCTGACCGACAGCCCCCACCGAGTCGATCACATCCTCTGATGCCTCCGCTGCCGTCGTCAACGACTGCCGTCGTTGCCTCCTCGTGGCGTGACCGCAGCGGGCAGGGGTTTAGACGGGAGCAGCATGACGCAGACACCATCAGCATGGCGAGATGAGGATGAGGTGAGGCAACGTGTGGATGGGGATGGAGCGCGCGGCAGAGCTGAGGGCAATGGCTAGGCAACCGACCAGTAGGGGAGAGAAAGGACAAGATAGAGAGAAGAAGAATAAGATGAAGGAAGAAGATTGTTTTAGTGGATGACATGTGGGCCCTATCAACATTTTTTATTTTTTTCGGATTCATATGGATGACTAGGAGGTGATTCAGATGTCATGTCATCAAAATTGGAACATGTAGATGTCACCTTAGTCAAAACCATGTGGTTTAGGGCAGAAGGGGTTAAAGTGAACGATTTTGAGAGTTTGAGGGTGTTGAATGTCTAGCCTTGTAGTTCAATGTTGATTTCTATTCTTTTGGAAGAGTTTAGGGGTGTCAAATGGACTTTTTTTCTAATCTTAACCTACTAAATTAACGCATGTCCTTATATTTTTCCATCAATTAAATAATTGGAGAAATTCACAATAATTTTAATTCATAATAAAGGATATCAAAACCTAACAACCAAACCTTTTTCTTTTAGACAGGCTAATATCCTCATTAATATTATACTAATTGAATCTTTACTTACCAGCCATCTGTAGCAAAGGGCTGCACACACTGACACACGCCCATACCTCAATGATCACGTGGCTGCACACACTGCTGACATACCCTCAATGATCAGGTAGCGACAACTTATTTGCTTCCATCGATCGTCCAGATGTTTTCCCCTTAAAAGAACACTTCTAATTCAAAAAGATAGAATAAAAAGATTGGCCAGACCTGCGTTTGCTGCATCCATTAATTACTTTCTAGTTAAAATTGAATAAAACAAAACTAAATTAATATGCATGAAAAGAATCCAATCCAAATAATCTGGCTTGCATATACCTCTTCGTAGTCCTAGAGAAGAACTATGAGGGGAAAAAACATGGTCCAGCTTGTTAGCCTCTACGGTACCATGCATCGGACGTCTATAGTACCACCGGCCATCTACAGTACCATATCGCGGCAATCCTGGATTCCCTACTGCAATTAGCACTATCTCCTACCATATTTAGTTATGGCTAATCTTGGCATGTAATTTCCTTGTTTTGATAGCTAGAGCTAATTGCATGTACTCTCTATTTGTACTCACGGCTGTGTATAGAATCCAACGTGTGAATTATTTCTACCATCATGGTATCAGAATGGTTTCTTTCCGGAGAAATCCCCATCCACCTTCTACCTTTCTCTCTCGCGCCATGGTCGAGGTCGACCTGTCCGACGCCGGCAAGGAGGTGCAGGCCTCCAAGGCCGCCCTCTGGGCGCACGCCGTCACCGTCGCGAGCATTAAGATACTCGTCCCCATCACTCTCGACCTGCAAGCTAACAACTACATCTCATGGCGTGGCCTGTTCGAGATCGCCCTCTCCATGTACGCCCTCAACGAACACATCACAAGACCGCCCTTCGCCTCGATGCTCAATGGATACGCTCGATGCCTCGTCCGCCCTTGGCTCTACGACGTCGTCTCCGCCAACCTGCTGGCCATGGTGATGGACGCCACGGCCACCGCCCACACCATCTGGGCGAACATCAAAGGACTCTACCGCAACAACGCCGAGACACGCGCCATCCTCCTCGAGCAAGAATTCTCTGGTCTCATGCAGGGCGCCATGTCCGTCGGTGACTACTGCTGTAAACAGAAGTTACTAGCCGACGAACTCACCGCGATCGACACCACTATCCTCGACAAGCCACTACTACAAAAAGGCTAATACTGGACACCTCGTCACAGACAGTTTACTGGAACCGTCAGCATTAAATACAATCATAGACGATTTTGGTTTAGCGGTCGTCTATGTTACTGGCTTCACTAAAAATCGTCTATGAAGAAGTAATATCACAGACAGTTCATGTTGAAGACGATCTGTGAAGTATCACAGACGGTTCATGTTGAACAACCATCTGTGATATTATTAAATTCTTATATGGTTATTTATTGGAACCGTCTATAATGAGAAACGACTAGTAGTCGTTTTCGACGGCCAGTTCCTCGGGATTGATCTTTTAAAGTGGTTGAAGTTGATCTCCAACAGAAGAAAGTAGAAGATATGTAATCCGGAAGGCACCTTGTTCCGTATGTGTAACTTCACTGTCTTTGATGTGTAACTTCCGATCAACAGAAGATCAAAAAAGAAGTACTTTACTTGATCGAAAGTTACACATCATAGATAGTGAAGTGCTCACTTGATCGGAAGTCAATTTGTTCTATGAATTTTGTCTTACTAGAAGGGTATGGAAATGAGAACTTCAAGAAGAAATGGAAGTAAGAAAATAAAGATGGGAAGTTTGTGAGTGATTTTTTCTTAGTTCTGCCCTTCTGATGGTTACTTATATAGGCCAACAACTTGTGGAAAGATTAAACAAACAAAGACGGAAGTCCGATAGAAAGGATTTATTAGAATCTGCTCCTAATAAATCGTTGGTAACCAAAGCATCACCGTCTTTTCGGAGGCCTCATCACAGACGGATTTCAATAAGAACCGTCTATGATTACAGACGTCATAGACGGCTTTTAAATATAACTGTTTGTGATAATTCAATGTTTCAGCTCCTGTGCGATGCGTCTCTTCATCTCGCACACCGACATTACCATGCGTCTCTTTGTCTCGCGATCGTGTCTCTTTGTCACACGCACCGGTGTTACTCCTTGTTTTATAAGAATGGTCATCGTGCGCCATGGTGAGGATGCACGGTATTGATCAATACGTATGCAACTAGCTACAAAACCGTCGATCACGCGCCATGGTGAGCACACGGAGCATGATGGCGAGGACCAAGGCGAGGAGGTTAGCGATCGTCGTCGCTCTTCCTCACGAAGTCGTCATCAACATCATCGGTCGCATGGCCGCGAGCTCTCCTCAGCCCATGGCTGACCTCTGTAACCTACCAGCCACGTGTAAGGCCATGTACAAGATGTCCAAGGAGCGTGTCGTGGGGAGGCGCATGGCGCTGGAGCAAGAGGAGGCGATGAAGTGGCTGGACAACGAGCGCTACCTCGCCGTCATCAACCACCTGGCCGACACCGGCAACCCAGAGGCTTGCCTCATCATCGGCCTCAAGCTCGTCTTCACGTACCAGGACATGCAGCGCGGCCTCATGTGCCTCGACTAGGCGGGCATCGTTGGCCACAAGGCCACGGCCTACGTGCTCGGCCTCGTCCTCTACACGGTTGGCGAGGCGCCCGACATTGGGAAGCACTACATCAGCCAAGTTGAGGGCGAGCCGGCCGGCGGTGGGTGCGAGATGGCCAAGAGGACCAACCATGAGTGTAGGCGGTGCCGGAGGCTCGCTGCGGACACGATCAGTAATGGGACGTGGAAGATGGTCGGGCCGCAGGGCTGGGTGTTGGCGATGCCGGAGAACGACCACCATTGCACGACCACCGACTGCGGCGTGAATGTAGGGTGGGACAACTACGTCGTCTTCTGCAGTGATGACTATAAGATTAGGCATGAGTACGCCAAGTTCTTTGCACAGGTGTAATTGAACTACTTATTGTAAAATTAGCGGTTTTTGCATAGTTTTAGCAAATATCCATATATAATTCCTCTCCATTTTTCAACATTCTTCACTAATTAAATATAACAACTGCAACTCAGACTTTGAGTTCAAACTAATGCTTTACTAATATGTGAATGTGTCATATATGTTCTGAATTTGCATTTATGTATATTATCACAGACGGTTCTTTATTGGAACCGTATGTGATGTGTACTTAGCACAGACACTTCTACGTTAGAACCATCTGTGATGTTTATTTATCATGCATTTGCCTACTTTAGAACCGTCTGTGATGTCCAACCCTATTTATATTCGGACTGTGGGTTTGCCCGCCTCTTACTCAAACGACAGTTTCGCTGCTCAAGGCTAGGGTTCTAGCTCCCACATCTTCCTGAGCCCGGCGTCACTGTCCTCGACACCGCCTCCTCCCCCGAGCCCGTCGCTTCCTCCCCGAACCTGGCGCCCCTTCTCCCCCGAGCCTGATGCGCCTCCTTCCCTCCTAGAGAGACGCCTCCTTCCTCGACGACGCCTCCTCCTCGAGCCTCGCGCCTCCTCCCCTGAGCCCACCGCCTCCTCCCGAGCATGAGCCGCTACCTCCTCCTACAGCCCAGCGCGCCTCCTCTCTTGCTCTGAGGTGCACTCGGCCAGTGCATCCTGAGTGGTTCTTGCCATCCCTTCGTGAGTTGTTTATGTTTTCAAAATTGATTTAGTTTACTAAGTGTGATGCTTAGTTGTATTTCAATATGTCTTGACTAACACTGGGAGACTTAGTATTATGTTGGGCTCTGGTAATTGCTTGATGAGGATTATTGTCATATTATGAAATTGATGTGATAGCAATATTAGACTTGGGTTGTGTTGGGCTCTGGTAATTGCCTGATAAGGATAATTGTCATATTATATAATTGATGTGATAGTAAAATATCAGACTTGGGCTATTTGGATTGCTTCTCATTGCTAGTTTGTACTAAGCAGCTAGTTCTGATATTTTTTTTGTTTTTAGTTGAAACCGGATAGAATTTGTGTTCTGTACTTTTGCTGGTTTACTAATAGCATATTGGCTATTTTATTGAGATTAGTGATTATGTCTAGTATTTGAGACTAGTGACTCTGTTCAGTTTTCATTTAACTGTTTACTAATTGGCAAATCTGATAATAGTGCATTTCTGCACACTATTAGTTGAATAACCTTGTGATGGTTGAGTATAAAACTGCTGTTTTAGAAGTTATTTCTTGACATTCCAGTGAAGCATTATTTGAGCTCAAAAGTCTGATTTATTGTTATCACATTTAATTGATAAAGAATATTGGCAAGTATCGAGAAGGTCAAGATTACATCTTGTGCAACTCTACATCTAAAAGCAATCATAAACATTCAAAACTGAGCAATATGCTATTTTCATATTGTTGCTTATCTTATCTTTTGAGCATTTTATCCTGGTTAATTGTCTTACTTAAAAATTACATGTTAATATGTTATTTTGGTCAATTAATTATTTCTCCTAACTCGCACCTGTAATACCCTAATATCAATTTGAGAGAATGTATTATTCGGGAGAGGGAAATTTATTCAATTTATTTAGTGCAATATAGTTTAGAGAGGATTTTTCCTAACAAAGAAAGTATCCAACAAGGATTATGTAATATCCTCGCTTAACATTAGAGAATTAATTGAAATGAGAAAGGTATTTAACAGAATTAAAAGAGAAATCAGATTTTTAGAGGAGAAATAATCTTGAGCTTTCGCCACACGTTGTTTGGCCCAAGTGGGAAGTTGGTTTAAGAAGGGGCAACCAAACCCTAGGCTCATTTTATCAGAGCACGCTGCCATCAGAAGCGTGCCATCAGAGCAAACCCTCCTCCCCTCGCTGCCATGCCCTCCATGTCGCCTCCGTTGCTGCTCCTTGCTGACGGCCATCGGGAGGAAGAAGAAGGGAGAGTAAGTAGGAGAAGAGGAGATCTTCTTCGTTGGTTTTGTCCATCGCCTTCCTGGGGTTCTACAAGGTAACGAAAGTCGTTCCTCGCTGTTTGATTCAGAATAGATGTAAATCGATTAAGATTGTTTGGATCGAATTGCTACCGCTATTAGTTCGGTTCTGTCCAGAATGTTGCGCGGCTGATATCATGTTATTAGAGGCCGAATTGGAGATTTTCATCTCCTAGAGATAGATAGGAATTGTTCTTATATTTCTGTAGCCTCCAAGAACACTTAATTCCGACTTACGGTTCAAAAGATATGGTATAATATTTCCAGCTGTCCTGAATTCCTGATGTGAATAAACTGTCAAGTTGTCTTTTAAAATATGATTAAGATAATAGCAGATTCAGGGTTTCCACCCAACTAGGTTATTGTAGAATTTTTGTTAAACTTTTCATAATGATAAAGAACACTCAATTTGGAGTTGTATAACAAAAGATATGATTATTTCTCTACTGCTTTGTAGTTTTGTCAGACAGATTCGATGTTCGACTTTCAGAGGATTATTGACATAGGTTTTTGGCCGAATTGGGAGATGCCGCCAACTAGACTTTTATGTAGGATATTGTTATCTTGCCATAGGATCTGAGATCACTCCATTTAGAGTCTCATATCATTAGTTATGATTTATTTTGTACTTGTTGTCCGAGATTGTACTCCTGCTAGACTGTCTGGTTTATTTGAGTAGATCGATTTTGTGATCCTTGTTAGGATGCTGCAATTAGACATTTCAAGTGACGCCCTATTCAAGCGTGGTTCCTTATTCAAGTATTTAATTTGTGTAGGAGGGGAATTTCGAGTGTAGCGGCATCCGCTCTTGCCTCATAACGCCAGCAGAAAGCGTATGCAAGTACATTGTAATTTTAATGTTGATGAATGTTGAGTGCTTGTATTCATACCGTTATTTCTATGATCCATGATTACATTCAATGCTTCATGTTCCTTTCATATCTGTTAATCCATGTTGAAAGAGCGGATGTCTTCCATTATTCATGATTCATTCCATTCATACATTTGTTCATATTTTTCCACGGAGTGGAAAAGAAAGACCCATCAATTCCAAGATGGGTAACGTAAGACCCACCATTCCAATGTGGGCAGATTTGGATCCCCGTATGAAACGTTCTTCATACGGGCCTTGGATCCTGCGTTTTGTTAAATGGGCCTAAGTGAACACCGACGAGTGTGTCACTAGCTATACCCCCAGTATAAGGTATGTAGTCCATTCATTTCATCCATTCATATGTTTCTTCCAGTTCTATGTTCCTGTTCGTTGTAGTTCTTATTATTCTTTGTACTTGCTGAGTCTTGGACTCATTCTTAACTGTGTTTGTTTATTTTAGGTGATCACTAATGAGAGCATTCCTGGGAGGGAGTAGACACATATAATTCATTCACTTCATAATATTCAAGTTCCAATAATATGATTTTGTCATTGTCTTTCATTCGTTAGATGATGAACTGTAATAAATAGAGTTTGTTGATGGATGTTATCTTTCTCTATGTTAAGGTTGAATATTTAACTGCTTGTGATCCTTGATTACTCCTTTGATATAATTATCTTAGTGGATTCAGTAGACTTGAATAATTGGAGTTTGTGAACTATTGATGGGTTTTGATTATTCCTACATTCATTCTATATTGTTGATCTCTTTATGCTTTTAGTTGAGATATTGTTGAAGATTACCCGTATTGTTGTTGTATGTTAGTCCTTTAGGTAACATTTTGGCTTCCGAATAGCGTGGTGTTACACACCTCCTCCCCGAGCTTGTCGTGCCTCCTCTCCTCCCCCGAGCACATGTCCATCCTCCCTCTTCTCTATTCTTGATCTCTTCTCTATAAAATCTCTAAGCAAAGTTGCTTTTGCCTTTAAAACTACCTTCATATATATATATATATATATATATATATATATATATATATATATATATATATATATATATATATATATATATATATATATATATATATATATATATATATATATATATGATGTTATAATTAGCAATGTTGTTATAGGTTTGTCGAATCACGCGTTTTAGGTTAAAGGTTGAAAGGTTGTCGAGGTCAAGTGCTCATGCGATCGGCTGCTGCAGGCGCTATCGAGGCCGATCACGATCGAGCCGCCATTGAATGGCTATTCGATCGATTTTAAGCCGTTCATCGGCCATTTTGGAGATTTGGCTTTAGGATAGGTCAAGTTCATAGGCTTTCTTGCATATGTGTTGCATGATGCATGTTTCACTAACGTGGGTCAAGTTGTGAAGAACTTATTCCTAAAGCGATTTCTTGGTCTATTGTCAGGTGTTGCTTGGAGGTCAACGACGGTCAACCATGCGAGATGATCTGGACTAAGCTTGGAGAGCTGAGATTCAGAACCATCGAGGATACCTGGGTGAGGTCAATGGATTCAAACATGGCGAGAATGGGCAAGGATGTGAGCAGGCGATTCGGTGAGGTCGGATCAAGCGGTTTGGTCGGTGCAAGTGCCATGGTGGTTTCTGTGAGCCGAATCGGAGAGACTTGCCGACATGATGAGAGCCGTTGATCAACCTACACGGTGAACCAAAGTATTGCTTCACCAAGATTGGACTCGGTCTTCTGAGAAGGATCGAGAAGGGGTATTTTGATAATTTCACCAAATACCGCCTTGGTAACCTTTTGGCTAAACCACTAAGGATGAGACGACGCATGGAGAAGTGGTTTAGGTCAAGAGGAGATGAAGACGACGCTTTAAAATACTGCGTGTGTGATCCGTTTGTGTGTGGGCTTAACGGGAGCCTATTAGGGTTTACTCTTCTAAAAGCTGGGCCTCCACTATAAATAAGGGTGGTTGCTGTCCAGCACCCTCAAGCACTTCATTTGAAAAACCCTAGTTTTGTTTTAGGGACTTAGAGAGGAAAGGAGAGGCTTAGGGTTCTAGAGAGATGAGTTCAGTGTGTGCTCATGGATTGAGCTCTTATCCTCCTGGATGGAGTGGTTGTAAACCCTCTCAATCTCAAATCAATCTATGCATGATTTCTGAAAGATGAATCTCCTTGTGTTCTTTCTCTCTATTTGGTGATTTTGAGTCATTCTTTGATCCGCAAGATTTCTCTTTGTTTCTTGCCGTGATTTTGTTTGCTGTGATATGTGGGAACACATCTAGGATCATCTTGATCATCAATCACCGACGAGCAAGTTGTTAGATCATATTTCGATTTTGAATCAGTTTTGAAGCACATTTCGTTCAAACTGAAAAAGATAGGAACTTGGGCATGGATCTTCACGATCCTCAACTGGAATATGTTCCTAATATCTTAGAGAAGGTGTGTCTCAAGTTTGGTGGAGTTTGGTCGTGTAGATCAAAAGTTAGATCGATTTCTCGGTTTTCCAGTCAGCCTGCTTGTTTCATCGTCAGTCCGTTGACCGATTCTATAACGCCGGTCCGAGCCTTCAAATGATCAAACCACAAGTTTGTTGTCGGGTCCGATCCGCTCATTTGCCGCCGATCCGACCGTCCGAGGAGTTGAGCCTTATGGTTTGATCTTTTGTTTTGGGGTAGATTGGATTCAATACAAGTCTTCCAACAGATTTATTTATTGATCTTCATAGCTTCATAGCTATTCGAGTGAGATTAGTGTTGAATCTGATCTTTGTGAAAAAATTGAGCGTGCTCTATTCACCCCCCTCTAGTCGCCTATTAGGTCCTACATATATATATATATATATATATATATATATATATATATATATATATATATATAGGACGTCTGCGTTTTGTAGTCCTGAGTACGACTGCACTCACTTCCAATATACCACTTAAACGAACATATTATACTTCTTTATCACTTTCAAGATACTTAAATACCGATTATAAGATACTCCAATGGGACTTGATTGAAAACATTTCTTTGGAGCTCCTTTATTTTTGCTATATACCCTTTTCATATATAAAAGAAGTATATACACGGATTTTGGTATAAAAAGTGGATTTTCATAAAAATTTTCATGGAACTCACTTTGGAGTATCTTATAATCATTGTTGGAGTATACTCAAATTGATAAAGAGGTATCATCATACGATTTAAGTGGTATATGAGAAGTGAGAGTACATACTCCCAAGAGTACCATACCATTTTTATACATATACGTATACGTATATATATATATATATATATACATATATATACTATATATATATGTATATATAGTATAGATATATATATGTATGTATATATACGTATATATACGTATATATATAAAGGCATAAGTAGCCACGCTGGAGATTTATAGAGAAGAGACTATCATGCATAGTTCCATCTACCAACCGTATGTGATACGTAAGCTATCACGATGTTTCATCTACAAACCGTCTGTGATATCCACTATTACGAGATGGTTTCATCTACAAATCGCTCAGGATAGTCAACTATCACGCATTTCGGTTCTAAGTTAATAACCGCTTAGATAGTTTGCATCACACATAGTTTGAAACCGTCGTGATGACCTCATATCATTATTGACCTATAAACTTCGGGCGGCTCACGAAAACCGCTCCGTGATGACGTTTTAGAATCGCTCGTGATAACCTTTTTCGTAGTAGTGAGCGTCTCATCCTCAATACTCTACGAGGACCGAGCACGCTGCTTTCAACCACATGTGGACATTGTTGTCCATGCAACGTCTGTTTTTGTCGTTTCTTGAAGCGCGCTCTGCCCTCATGTTCGAGGAGCTCACGACAGGTTCCGAGTCCTCCCAGCACTCGGCTTTCTTCACCAACATCATCGGCGGTAGCGGCCACTGCAAGGGTAACTTCGGCGGTTCTGGCACCTCCGGGGCTCTTCGCGCCGATGCTAACAAGCAGTAATCGCGAGGCGGCAACTCCTCCACCGTGGCAACAACGACGGTAATTACTCTAACAACACCGCCACCGTGAATCATGGGCAACAAAGTGGAGAAGGCGGAACAACACCGGCGGCAGCAGTTAGTGGCTACACACCGTGGGTTCTCCCTCCAAAGACCAGGGCGAATCGATCCACATGTGGCCCGGACAGGCTCCTCGACCCACCGGACAGAACATTCTCGGCCCACGCCTCGGCGGTGGGCCCCAAGAATTCACCGCGACCCTCCCGCCGCAATCTCCCTCCCCTGGCCAGTGGCAAGGCATGCCGTGGCCGGGTGCGTCATGGCATGGTGTTCCTTGGTAGGCGCCCGGCCCGACGACCAACTCCGCCCCGTCGACGTCATGGGACCAGAACCAGCTACTCCAGTCTTTCAACACCATGACACTCACACCGCCCTCCTCCTCTGAGTGGTACATGGACTCGGGTACATCCGCACACATGACTTCGGAGCATGGTAATCTGTCATCCATCTCTCGTTTTTCTTCCGCTGCATCTCCTTTCGCCATTGTCGGCAATGGTTCCCACCTTCCTGTCACCCACACCAGCACAGCATGTTTCCAAACTCCTAACCACTCTTTTCACCTAAACAACGTTCTTGTCACTCCTAATCTCAGTTCGTTAGTTCACTTTAGACAGTCATTGTTCTGTTGAATTTGATCTTGATGGCCTTTCTGTGAAGGATCTTCGCACCAAGAACATGATCATCAGATGCAATAGTCACAACGACCTCTACACCTTCCAGTGGCTGCCTTCCACTCCATGCACCTCCACCACCACCTCATCCGCTACCTTGTGGCATCGTCGCCTCGGCCACCTCGGACACCAAGCTTTATCGCACCTAGCTAGTGTTTCTTCTATTTCATGTAACAAAATGTTAGATGACACTTTTTTCCATGCCTGCTAGCTTGGCCTACATGTGCATCTACCACTTTCCTCTTCCTCCACTCACACCAATAATGCTTTCGATTTGATACATTGTGATCTCTGGACGTCCCCTATCCCCCGTGTTTCTGGTTACAAGTATTATCTCATTGTATTTGACGATTTCACACACTACTTATGGACGTTTCCCCTTTGTCTTAAGTCGGATGTGTTCACCAGTCTTAGCCACTTCTTTGTTCATGTCTCCACCCAGTTTTCTTCGTGTGTCCATGGCATCCAATGTGACAACAGTGGCGAGTTCGATAATACCACCATGCGTCTCCACCTCCTCTCTCATGGCATTGCACTCTGCATGTCATGCCCACACACGTCCCAGCAGAACGGCAAGGCCGAGCGTGTCATCCGCTCAACCAATGACATCCTCCGTTCACTTCTTTTTTAGGCTTCTCTTTCGGATCCCCACCTTCCTACTCCATCTTAGCGTTTTTGGTTGTAGGTGTTATCCTAACCTCTTCCCCACAACCGCTCAAAAACTCATGCCTCACTCCATGCCTTGCATGTTCCTTGGGTATCCCGATCACCACAAGGGTTACCGTTGCCTCAACCTCACCTCAAACCGCATTATCATCTCACGTCACGTCACCTTCGACGATCACTCTTTTCCTTTTGCTGAGCAACAAAACCCAACCGCACCTTCATATTTTGATTACCTCACTGACATCATCCGTGTGCCTGCCACCATCCCACCTCCATTTCACGCTCGGTGCCCCCACCCACAAAGACTAGCACCCGTGTGCTCCTCCTGCACCCTCGCCGCTTCCCTTTGCTGCGTCTTAAACCCCTACTACTACTCTTGCACCACCACCTCTAGCTGCCGAGCCTATTTTCCCAGTCGTCAACGATCACTCCATGACAACGCGCGGCAAACACAGTTTCCGACAACCTGTCCAATGTCTTAATCTCCATGTCTCCGCTTCATCTCCCATTCCAAAAACTTACCGCACCGCTCTCAATGACGAGCACTAGCGTGCGTCTATGTAAAGCGAGTTTGACGCCCTTCATGCAAACAACACCAGGGAGTTGGTTCCTCGTCCTTCTGGTGCTAGCATTGTGATAGGTAAATAGAGTTGTCGGCATAAGTTAAAGCCCAATGGCTCCTTGGACCGCTACAAGGTTCGATGGGTGCTTCGTGGTTTCTCTCAGCGACCTGACGTTGACTTCAAAGAGACGTTCAGCCCGGTTGTTAAACCGGCCACTGTCTGCACCATCCTCACCATTGTGCTGTCCAACGATTGGCCGGTGCACCAGCTCGACGTCAACAACATGTTCCTGAATGGCACGCCGCTAAAACCGCTCATCGCCAGCCACCCTCCGGTTTTATTCGAATCGTATGCCTCTCATGTTTGTCATCTCAACAGGTTACTCTATGGTCTCAAGCAGGCCCCGCGGGCTTGGTTCAGTCGGTTTGCGACCTACCTCGTATCCTTGGGGTTCGTCGCCTCTAAGGTTGATCCGTCATTGTTCATCTACCAGCATGGCACGGATACAGTCTATCTACTACTGTATGCGGATGACTTCGCCAGGTGATTGCCTCGCTCCATAACGAATTCTTGCTCAAGGACCTCAGCGATCTCCACTTCTTCCTGGGTGTCTCCATGCAGCGCATCAACACTGGGTTCTTCCTCTCCCAGCGTCAGTACACCGAGGACATTCTTGCCCATGCCGCAAGATGTCTAATCGCACGCCGACAAAGACACCCATCAACACTTCCTCCAAGCTACCATCCACATGCGACCATGCATTAACCCTAGTGACTACCGCAAAGATCACGGTGCTCTCATAAAGACTCGACGTTTACACGTCTTGACATTGCGTACATGGTACAGTAGGCCCACTCTCACATGCATGATCCTCGTGAGCCGCATGCCAATCTCCTAAAGCGTATTCTTCGCTACCTCAAGGGCACCGTCGACCATGGTTTGCAGCTCCATCGGACTTCGCTGGCCTCCCTCACCGCCTACACCGATATGACCAGCCGATCGTCCCTATTAATTCGAAATCCACTGCCACAGGATATTTCACGATAATCTTGTCTCGTGGTCCTCCAAGCGCTAGCACACGGTGTATCGCTCGAGCGCTGAGGGTGAGTATTGGGCTGTCGCAAACGCTGTCACCGAGTCTTGTTGGCTCCGCCAACTCCTCATCAAGCTTCACCGACCTCTCCAACAGGCCATAATCGTTTTCTGCGACAACATCAGTGCAGTATACCTTTCGACAAACCTCGTTCAACATCAGCGGACGAAGCACGTCGAAATTGATCTACACTTTGTTCGGGAACGCGTTGCCCTTGGCGAAGTTCATGTGCTCCTTGTTCCGACAAGCTCGCAGTATGCCGACATCTTCACCAAGGGCCTACCGACGGCACTCATCAAGGAGTTTTGCTCCAATTTGAACGTCCGCCCAACTGCGGGGGGTGTTAGACATGCACGTTTCACGTCTATAGTACCATGCATCGGATGTCTACAATAGCACTGGCTGTCTATAGTACCATGTCACGGCAATCCTGGATTCCCTACTGCAATTAGCGCTATCTCCTACCATATTTAGTTATGGCTAATCTTGGCATGTAATCTCATTGTTTTGGTAGTTAGAGTTGATTGCTCCTGTACTCTCTATGTGTACTCACGGTTGTGTATGGAATCCAACGTGTGAATTATTTCCACCATCACAGCTATGTGACATAAACTTATGCAACGACAGGCTTCTCTATTTTAGGTGGGCCCACATCACGTTAAAAAACATAAAGACATAAAAAAACACTCCATCTCTTTTCGGATCTTCTGCTTTCTCTACTCACTTGTTCTTATCTCCAGCACTAGTATTAGCATGTACCCGTCCATAGGGATGGAAACGGATCGAATACGAATCGAATAGTCTCAAATACTAATATGAATCCATATTTTAAAACGAATACTGATTCAACATTCTCAAATCTTAATATGAATCGAATGTCGAACGGTATTTAATTCAAATCGAATATCGTAATGAATACTAATTCAATCGAATATGTACTCAATTCGGTCAAATGCTAATATCCTACAACTTTTATGCATACAACCCTAGAGAACAAATTTATGTAACATGACTACATCGCATACCATCGCCTACACGAGTCGAGTAACACCCAAGTCCCAATAGCCACAGATAAGACCACCAATCAAGACCCCATTGAAACAAAAATGCTCCGGGCAAAAAATGGATAGTATTCGTATTCATATCCAGGAAAAAATGGATAGTATTCGTATTCGTATCCGGAAAAAAACGGATAGTATTCGTATTCGCATTCGTATTCGGGAAAAAACGGATAGTATTCGTATTTGTATCCAGGAAAAAAGGATAGTATTCGTATTCGTTTTTTCTAGATAGTATTCATTTTTCCGGATACTATCCGGGTTTTTTTCCTAGATACGAATAACACCGAATACGAATACGGATACGAATACTATCTATTTTTTTATAGTATTCATTTTTCATTCGAATGCGGATTTTACTTCCACATTTGTGTTTTCTCAGATACAAATATTGGATAAAACGGATTATCCTTTACCATTTTCCATCCCTACCCGTCCATGGCTTCATAGGTATATGCATGTTTGAGATTATTATAATTTCTAAAACAATAATTGAATCAACAATAATTTATTCATACATATTAGGCAATTTTGGGACTATAAATAATAACATGATCATCAACTCAAATATATCTATCTCATATATATATGCACTAACAAGACAAACCCTAGAACAAGAACGTTACTAACAGAAGTTGGCATCAACCTCATCATATGACAAATATCTAGGAAGCACGACCTAGCCATATCAAATGATATCACCGCGACTTACAGAGAATCGCTTCAACAAAGGTCGCGGTAGAGTCTGATCCGAAGAAGACGACGCGGAGAGGATGATGGAGAAGGAGGAAGCCAAGAGCAGTCGGGCGAACACTTTTCAAAAACTTGATTTGCCCCAACCCGCATAGATCACGAGGACGCCGCTCGCCGAGAAACTCGCTTTCCCACGCTTGCACGCCGAAGAAGGGACGAAGTAGCCAAGGTTGCACAGCACAGAAGACTAGTGCTCTCTATTTTGGGTGGTTTCTCACTCTATTAGAAAAATCTGATTTCTGAGAGGAGATGTCTCCATTATATAGGGCCTGTTTGGTATAGCTCTGCTCCCAGTTTTTGCAACTCCAACTCCAGCTTCACTCTTGGATCTACTCCCCTAAGAAATTGGAGTAGTCTGAGGAGGTGTTTGGTTAGAAACGCAACTCCCACTCCATGAATGAGAATGATCTATGTAAAAAGACGAGAGTACCCTTGGGTTTTTTTAAACGATACTGTTCATGCGGATACCGTGAGCATCCCAGATTGCTTTTAGACCGACATCGCTCACGGGTTATCAGAGCATCCGATCGAACCGGGTTTTTTTTTTTTTTTAATACGATTTTGTATTGGTTGTTGCATAGTTCTTACCAATTCTCTTGGAGCTAAAAGAATGAACTCTCCTTACTCTCTCAAATACTAGTAGCTCTTCGAATACAATGATAGCATCATTATAGATTGATAAAATATCGTTAATTTTGCATAAATATAAACGAGTATCATAGGGAAAAAATCCATAAACTCAAACATATGAAGTTTATAACAAAGATTCTAATTGATGAATATCATAACAAAAGTCCATAACAAATACTAACATATGTCTTCGATAGAAAATAAACGAGAGGTCACATTATCTTTGCTAACTCAATTTCGCACCATACCAAGTCACCAAGAAGTAGCTATGCCAAGAGCAAGCTCATCCCAAATGTATCCATAGACCGATCATTCGATTGTGATGTTGACCCACCCAAAGCATCTTGAGAAATTGCATATTTTCAGATCCGAAGGAATGGTAGGCACATAGTTAGAATCTCGGTCGCACCTCACGGAAATGCCAATCCCCGCTACCATGCTCACGTATGAAGTTGTGGAGCACCATAGTAGCCGCAACAATCATCTTTTTCTTGGTCATTGGATAACTTGGCATCTTGAGTAGAATTGGCCACTTCATCTTCCATACACCAAATGTTCGCTCAACTATGTTACGCACAGTAGGAGTGTACCGTTGAACTTTTCTTGGCAAGAGTTGGTTCAACACCTCTGTGGAACTCAGGAACATGATACCTTTCGCCCTTGTATGGGGCTAGGTACCCCGGTCGATTAGGATATCCGGCATCAACAAGGTAATACTTGCTTGAATCAAAAGTAATATAAATTTAATGAAAGTACATGGTTTAGGAAGAAGTAATTTATCTAAGAGCAAAGAAAGTTACCCAATGGAGGATGTGGGAAGACACCTCGGTCTACTCTCAATGCATGATATAGCACACTAGTGTCATGCATAGCCCCTGGTTGACCAATGGATGCATAAGTGAAACGCATATCAAAGTCCACAACAGCCATCACATTCTGAGAAGGATTTCCGGACCTTCCAATGTATCTCACTTGTTGTTCTAGTGGAAGAGTTGCACGTATATGAGTCCCATCAAGAGCACCTATGCAATCCTTAAGATGTGGCCAAGCCCTTCGATCATCTCTAATCCTACTATGGATGGTGGAGAAGTTTGGATCCTTTGGTTTCACATAATCTACAGACATTGCAACCACACACTGTAGCACTTCTTGAAACTTCCTACTAATGGTCTCACCCAAGTGCTTGAACCGGTTTTGTGTTTTCCTATTTGATTCACCTCCACCGTGATACCCATAAGAAGATTGCAAGTGCCTCTAGTGTATTCATATTTCTCGTAGGTTTGAGTTCATACCTACTCACCAACAAGTCATGTAGGTAAAAAATTGTTTGGTTCATACTGAAGCATCCTATGAGTCTCTCCCGAGTAGCCAATGTCTCCTTCAACCAACCCATCCCATCGAGGCGTGAAGTCGCGCTTTGGCCTTGTCAATGTAGGTTGAATAGTACTCATAATAATGGATGCCCTGCTAGAGAAATGACATCCATGGCATGCTTTGCTCGCATGATCTTCTCTCTAATTTTGGCCTCTTCATCACTATCGCTTTAGCAAGACGACATCTCAGACATTTCATCACAATCGTGAGAAGCAAGCAAGCATAAAGTTACAATATATGGACAACAAACAATATATGGACAGTAACATAAAAAGACAAAAAAAGAAAGCTAATATGACCACATTAGAAGGAAGGTAACATAATAAGCAAGCTAACATAAGGTTCATACAATATCCCAACATAGGGTTCTCACCTTACATAGATAGAATATGGTTCACAAATGAGCTAACATAAATAGCAAACAAACATAAAGACCATACAATATCGCAACATGTCATAATCAATTCCCATACTCCTTCTTGTACTTCCTCTTAAGCCACTCAAAACGAGCTTGTGGGGTGTCCAAGGTTTTGAACATCCGCTTTGCTCCTCTTCAAAACAACTCATGGCAATGAAGTGCTCATCACTACCTAGAGAGGCACTACATTCCTTCACCCAGTTCATCACAACATCTATGGAGCAAGGGTCATCTTTCATTGCAAATGACTCCAATGTTAACTAAGATTTCTCAGCCATGTTTGCTATCTTTATGATTTGGTCTTGCATAACTTGAGCTGAGCTTGACTTAGGTTTTTTGCCCGTCCCAATAGGTGCATTAGCTACTCTCTTGCCTTTCCCATTGGAGGGAGACTCCTCCTCAAGCTCGGTCTCATCCATTTCGTCGATGTCATTCTCAGCTTCAAGGTTGACAGTTTCAGTATTCTCAGCTTGTGTTTGAGGCAATATACCCATTGCCGGAGACCAATGATCAGCACCGTCATTGGTGATATCTTCAAACATTCGTTTTAGAAGGCCTTCATTTTGAAGCCCTTTTTATGTAAACTTTATTGCCCTCGAATTTCCGTGGAAAAATAGGACACCGATTAGGACAAATAAAATATATGTGTCTGCCTAAAGTGAAAAGAATGAAATCGCACTTACTATGTTAACCTTCTTCCACCATGGAAGGGGTTGAAAAATTGTGCCTTTCTCATCGCCCCACCAAGACCGATCTCCCTTGTGGTAAGTTTTTCCAAATGGTGTACTCGGACTTCAACTTATCCCACTTATTCTTGAATTGTGTCTTAGTGTACTCGAGTCTCAAGTTATATCCTTAAACCCTTAGCTACCTCGGCATATCCCACAAGTGTTTAAGTGGGTGTTTGGCGGTTCCCAAACCTAACTTGTTCAAAGAAACAACTCACACACTACCTTAAGGTGTTCATCATTCCACTCAACAGAATCCTGCCATCCTGCATGTTGTAACATTCATAATTGCATCAATTTACCATCACACTCAGAGGACAAGCAAATGCAAATCCTTCAGGTGACCATGTATATATCATTAATTCAGATGACAATGTATACATCATTAATTCTGGACCCTTATCATAACATTCAAGTTCTGGTAAATCATAACATGTCCAGGTAACATGTATATATCATTAATTCAGTGACCATTATCACTACAATTGTAAATCATAACATGCAAGTAGCATGATGGTCATCTGTTATCACTAATTCAGGTGTCAAAAACTTTAGAGCAAGTAGCATGATGGTGCAATAGCATGATGGTCACCTGTTATCACTAATTCAGGTGTCAAAAACATAAAGCATGCTAACAGGCGACCATCATGATATATACATGTTATACAGCATGCTGAATTAGTGATAATGGTTTCACGTGGACTGGTTTTCGAATGACATTCACATTCAACATCACACTGACATTCACAATAATCTCACATTCACATTCCTAATTATTATCTAAGCACAAGCATATCTAAGCATGATCAGCTCCAACACAATCAGAATTTTCAAACACAATGATCAGTGCTGGTAACATTTCTGATTATTATCATCCAATTGCTTACATCAGGACCAAGCATTCAGAATACATGAATTTTGGTGTGCATCAGGACCAAGCAAGTGGCAACTATTAGGACCAAGCATTCCCTTCATCGACAGGAGGAAGCAAGATCGTGATCCAAGCATCGAGACCAAGCGTTTTTGGCATGCAACAGAATACAATGATATTGCCGATCGCTAACCAAGATGCATTCCCTTCACTGAGGATACATGCCGACTGCGAACTGAGGATACTGCATTCCCTTCACTGAGGATACCAAGATGCATTCCCTTCACTCGACAGCTCGGTTCACATTCCACAAATTCATAACAAATCTTCCATTTGGACGGCTCTACCACCTTGAAGATGCCGAGGGTCAGAGAAGATGCCGACGGGCGGGAGGAAGAGCCGAGGGAGGAGGAACCGCAGATGGTCGGGAGGAAGAGCCACCGAGCCGCGGAGGAAGAGCTGCTGCTGGGGAATGAAGTCGGCCACTGCCTGGCCGCCGCGAATGGGCGAGGGATGAGCATGGCCATGAATCGGGTGAGAGGCGGATTAAGAGGCCGGGCGGCGGAGGCCTGACCGGTGAAGGGGCGAGGGAGGCGAGGCCGGGAGGCGCAAAGGGGCTCGGGCCGGTGAAGGGCGAGGGAGGCGAGGGGCCGGGAGGCGCGAGGAGGCGGAGGGGCCGAGGCGAGGAGGCGGAAGGGTCAAGGGCGGTGAACGAGAGAGGGAGGCTAAGGGTCATGGACGGGAAGGCAATCAAGGAAGAAATGCAAGGGGTTAGGGATTTGGGTGTCAAGGGTTGGGTATATCGCTGGCAATTTTATGTAAATATTTTCAACTTCAATGGGTATTTTGTTTTGTTGGTCCACTTTTCAATTGGAGCAAGGTTCCACCCGCCTCCCAAAATTGCACTACAGATCGCTTCCGCCTGGTTGCTCCAACTTCAAAAATTGTGGAGCAACCTGCTTGCATGCCTCCACAAACTCCAACTACGGGTTAGGAGTTGAGTCTGCACTCAAACAGCCCATAGAGTCACCTTAGTAGAAGAATCTGTCATCATTATTGTCATTAGAAACCGCCATCATTAGTGTCATTGCAATCGTTTTAGACACGTTAATGCATGCCATAAAAGCTAATTGAAATAGTGTATTCAGCTTTTTAGTTTCTAATTGTATGTATGGTTTTGAGGTGAAAAAGAAGTTGTAGCCTCCACACCAACCCGACATCTAAATCGCCGGACCATTCACGTGACGCAAGCGATGGCATGGTATTATGGGCGAGGCTGCAGTGTTCTTCTTTTGCTGACTTCAACTAGGTGAGACCAACTCTAACTTATATACTAGTTTCCTCCCATTTAGACTACCAATATGTTACTAAATTTCCTACCTTCCACTGGCATAAGTGGGCATTTGAGATTTTTTTTTCTAGGTTTTAATTGGAATATTGAATGGGCCAAGCCCAAAACTCCAACAACTCCCGCCGCATCACCCCTCTCTAGCGTCGCGCTACCCCTGCCACTTTCCACTCTACCGCCTCTTCCTATCCACCACCACGCTGATTTGTCCGCTCATGAGCACCGAAAGCAATGGCAACGCAACCTCTTGTTCTCTCTCTTTCTCGTTCCATGCAGTAGCGTCAATGACCTATGATGGCGGTCATGTGGAGAATTGAGGCGGCGGTCGGTAGATCTAGATGCCATGGAGTACCCCCACGGCCCGAAAATTGCCTACAGCGGAGAAGAGTTGTTTGAAATTTTGACAATATTTTAATTCCATATTTTATTATAAGACAAAGATCACATAAAACTAGAGATGCATAAAGCGATACTAACAACAGGCAACTCATTGCACTTCTAAATATTCACAATAATAGAATTTAAAACAGAATAGTGTGGTCGCACAACCAACTTACTGTCGGGCTTGATGAAGAATAGGAAGCAAAGGCAGTAATATAGATAAAGCAAAGACAATGAGCGGTCACAAGATATATACTGCCTAAAATCCTTATTGCCACCCCGTGCAGGTGAACTATGGGACAATGGTTTGGAGATACCCGCTCACCCTCCTTCCTAGTGCATGTCAAGGAGAAGGGACGGTTTGGTTCGACAAAGACAACTCTCCAAAGACAAGAGAACGAGAGGAAGAAGATGAAAATGGAAGTGTTTTTCTAATGGTAACAGGTCTGAACGTTTCCAAATCTTTTAAAGTTCGAGACCATTACTCTCTAGTAACTGTATAATAAAGCACATATTAAACCATTGGTAACTGCTAATTCAAAACCAATTAATGGTAATTAAGCAGTGTTTACTGATCCTGATTAGACATTGGTCTACAACTTCGACTAGTGTATTTCGACCATATAGTTTTAACCACACTGGTCTATGGATCTAACCACTATTTTTCGACCACTGTGTTTCGACCACTTTATTTTGACCACACTGATCTATGGTTTCGACCATATTATTTCGACCACTGTGTTTCGATCACATTATTTCGACTACACTGGTCTATGGCTTGGACCATATTATTTCAACCACTGTGAATCGTCCACATTATTTCGTCCACTGTGTTTCGACCACACTGGTTTATGATTTTGACCATATTATTTTGAGGAGAGATAAATGCACGGTTAGCAAAAAAAAAGATAGATTAAATTCATGACACGTTCACGTTCACAAAGTCACAAGTTACGCAATTGCCACGCGAATATACACATGCGTGTGTGACACTTTAGCTATAGTCTTCCTTATATTACCTGATGTTATGTATCACATATTTCAAGTGGTGGCAAGGACTTCACCTTTTAAATTTCTCTCCCACTACTTGTCTAAGCAATATGGAATTAAACCATGTTTACTTGGAATTTCATAAATAAGTGAGCCTCTACATTTATGAGCCCAATTCTAACAAAAGCTTGGTGCGTTTGCCTGCGGAAGCGGCACATGGCGCGGAGAGCCCGGTCCGGCGGCGGCAGCGGCAAGCGGCGCAGAGAGCCTAGTGCGGCACTGCGGCTGCTCGACGAGGACCCGCGACATCGGCGCGTGGCAACCACAAGTCCACAACCCCATGTGCGCGACATCGGCATGGCTTCGATTCAAGATGAGTATTCGGTTCCATTTTTTTGTTGTTAGGGTCATTGCTATACTGTATCGAATCAATTCTTAGGCTTCTCTCTGGTCTCTTCTTCTTCCTTTGAACCGGCTTAAACTCAACGTTGCAGATGACCTAAGCAATCGGTTCACATGCACAGCACGGTCGTATCCTGCCGATCTCGTGCTATACTGCTATGTGCGACCAGCAGCTTGATGTCGACGCGGTCTGCGTTCTGCACGTGCTGGCAAGCTAGGAAAAGAGCATTAACGCCGTGAAAGAATCAAGCATGTTGTATGTATCCCTGTTCTCTCCCAAGGGCTTTGTTCACGCAAATATTAACTGAAATTTAGAGAATAATTTTCCTAGGACAAAGTTTAGAGATTAGAATAACTGAACTCGATCGTGAATTCGTGATAACTGACGGAGAGACATTGTTGGAAATATGAACAATATTTTAATTCTAGATTTTATTATAATGTAAAGATGACACAAAATCAGATATGCATAAAGTAATACTAACAACATGCAACTCATTGTACTTCTAAATATACACAATAATAGGATTATAACAGAATAGTTTGATCACAAAACCAACTTATCATTTGACTTGATGCGTAACGAAGAAGCAAGCAGACTCAAGCAAAGGCTAATCGAAGATGAAGCAAAGGAAGTGAGCGGTAGGGGCAGATGCGCTGCCCAGAAACCTTATTGACGTCCCGTGCAGGTGAACTCTGTGACAATAGTTCGGAGATACCCGCTCACCCTCCTTCTCGATGCACACCGAGCAGAAAGGATGGCTTAGTTCAACAACACAACTCTTCAACACAATAGAACATAAAGGAAGAGGAACATGGAAGTGAATCAATTCCTCACATATGGATGTCTCCAAATATTTGTAAAGGTTGAGACAATTATTCTTTAGTAATTGTATAATAAATCACATATTAAACCACTAGTAACTGTTAATTCAAAACCAATTAGTGGTAATTAAGCAGTGTTTATTAGTAACTGATTACACACTAGTCCACAGTTTCAACCACTGGTTTACAGCTTTGACCAGTGTATTTCGATCACATTATTTCGACCACACTGATCTATGGATCCGACCACTATTTTTCAACCACTGTATTTCAACTAGTTTATTTTAACCACACTCGTCTATGGATCCGACCAGTGATTTTCGACCACTGTGTTTCGATCACTTTATTTTGACCACAGTGTTTCGACCACACTGGTCTATGGATCTAACTAGTGATTTTGGACCACTTTATTTCGACTGCGGTAATTCGACCACACTGGTCGATGGATCCGACCACTGATTTTCGACCACTGTGCTTCGCCCACTTTATTTTGACTACAGTGCTTCGCCCATTTTATTTCGACCACATTGGTCTATGGATACAACCAGTGTTTCCACTGTATAAAGGAGAGAGAGAAATGCACGGTTAGCAAAAGAAAGGTGGACTAGGTTCACAGTCGCAAGTCACGAGTCATGTGATTGCCACGCGAATATACGCTTGCGTGTGTGTAACATTAGCTATAGTTTTCCTTATGTCACCCCATGTGATATGTCACATGTTTAAGGGGTGGCAAGAATTCTACCTTATAAATTGTTCTCCCACCACTTGACTAAGCAATATGGGATTAAACCGTACATACTTTAGAATTTAAGGAATGAATGGACCTATACACTTATGGGCTCAATTCTAACTTATGGACTCTGTTGATATTTGAATCCGTATGTGATCCAAATTTCTAATACGGAAGAGTCTGGAATATATCATATTAGCGGATTAGTTTTCTATTTGGACTCTAAGTCTTTTTATCCCTTTATATACCTCTTGTAAACCGCACGGGGAGAAAGACGTCTCATTGTAATTCCCCTGCGTTTTATAATTACTCATCATATAGTGATCATAGTCGGTTGGCGTCTGTGATTTTTTTCCCGCAGTGATTTTCCACGTAAAAATTCGTATACCTATCTTTCTAACAGACTCAATTCTAACATATCTGACATTAGAGAATGGAGACTACACATCCAAAGAATGACACTATGGCAGGATTGTCAAGTCTCAGTCTAAGGCGATCTCCGAAAACGTTTGTTCCCACAAGGCACGTACGTACGTCGCTCCATTGGGCACCAAGCGCTAGTGACTACTACTTGGCACCTCTAGGCTCTAGCATCCACACGTTCTACCGAACAGACGCGCACAAGTTGCAACGCTGCCAACAAAAACGTCTCTTGCGCTGCGTCTCATGTATGGCGAGCAATCGCCGGTTACTGCTGGAATGAAGAATCCTCCACATGTTTTGCCAGCTCCGTCAGTGTCTACTGACGCAGAGCTGAGAGCCCACCATAGTCCATACTCCAACCAGATCGGCCGCAGTGATCTGCACCGGCAAAATGCAGAGGAAGGAAACCAAAACAATATCTATCTGCTCGCTCGGATGTCTGATCACTGCAGAATTGTCGAGCAGGTGGCCGGGTGCAGAATTGTCGAGCAGGTGGTCGGGTGACGCGCGCCGTATGGAGCATCGTGCCGGTGTCGCGTTGCTTTCCTGGACTTCGTTGGCTTGGTTGCGCCAGAGTCCTATCATTATCCGGCTTGCTACACGCAGTACAGAGTTGATAGGTGCAGCGACCTCGGCGTGCATGACACATACAAATCCTGGCGCACCGAGAGATAATCAAAGGGATTCTGCGGCATGTCACTCTGGGATGATTTTCGAATGGAAGCAATAATGCGTTCCCTGGACCATCAACTCTTTTCGGTTCGATTTGAACGTCAGGGAAATGGGCATTGGCAGTGACAGTACTACTGAGTACTGACTGTGCCCATAACACAATGCCGGAGGATGGTTTGTCAAAAGCGGAGTTTCTGGCCGACCAGCTGCTTACAGATTAGTCGAGTTCTTAAGGTGTTTAGTTTTCATAGCAAAAGTATCATTGCCAAAAAACTACTCTGTGAAGGCAACTGGGTTTCATGCCAGATAATGCTTCGATGTGAATTTTGATAAGATAATATAGGGGATTTTGGAGACCGAGTAATTAGCAACGGATCTTCTCAACATGTCGACAAGAACTAACAATCAGGCTGCATTTTCCTGGTGCAGGTGGTCTTCTTGTGTCAAAGTCGACATCGTTTCCTGCCCGTAGGGCTGGCAATCGAGTTGAGACCAAAGCCTAATCGAGTTTTTTCAAAATCGACTCATTTACTTTCATTTACTTTGAAGGCAATTTTGAATCGAGCCCACGATCTTATTATCGAGCCAAAGTTGAATAGGAAATGGAGCCCAGTCTATCCCTTTTTTTTCTTGAGCGGATCCTGCCCGGACTATATCGGCTACTTTACCCGGCCCAGAAAAGGCCCATCTCCTTACAAAGACGCCCAGGTTAGTTCCATCTATTTGAAGCCCAGTTATTTTTTTAAGAACAAAAGCCAGTTGTTGGGTGAGGCCTACCAAGCCTTTTTTTAGGGAAATCATTCCAGACATATGTCCGATTTCGGACGTTTGTCCGTACGATCAATTCTACGTAAAATGCAGCCTTAAATACTGGCCTTTGGGCTCGCACCCACTCACGCTAAGTCGTGGCTACATACACACCCACACTTACATGCAAGAGAGAGAATAACTCAGACCGCTACACATAGGGGCGAGCTACGCGTCTGCCGCCCAGATGCTTATCTCACGCAAAGAAAGGCATGGTAGAATTTTGTATTTTTACCTTGATTTTTTTTGGGCCTGCCATGGCCCGAGAGGCCCGAGGCCCAGCCTCCACTGCTACACATACACATGTAATTCTCGCATCGCTACATATACACGTAACTCCATGCAAGAAACAAACTAACAACTACGTGAGAATAGGAAACCCACTAACACGATGCAAGTGCACACACGGCTGGCAGATTTAGGATTTTATCACGTATCGGGCTAAATTCTAATAGACTAACATCCTAGAACTAACGTCAATTTATACTCACACCGTGGATTTTCGTGAGTCATCAACTCTTTCCGTGTGGCTTACAAGGGGTATATATGGTGCCACCATCTATGACTCCTCCGGGCGAGGAGGACGAGCGTGTCGCAGCGCGAGAGGTCATCGACATCGACGTGAGGGCCACCTCGACAAGCCGCACCTTCAAGAGCATGGCGCCGCTTCGATCGTCGTTTTCAAATAGGTATCCTCGTTGTTTCTACCGATATTACGGTCCGCTGAAAACAATGTTACGGCTTGTTGAAAACAATGTTGCATATTGTTCTTTGGAATATTGTATCTCAGAGAAAAAATGTTGCGATATGTAGAAAAAAATATTGCATATGTAGAAAAAATGTTGCATCTTTGGAAAAAAAATATTACATACGGTTCATGGCGATGTTGCAATTTTTCCAACGATTTTTTTTCGATGTTTTGTTTTGATTTGTGATGTTGCAACCATTGTCGGTGATGTTGCGACCGTTGTCCGGAGATATTGTAACCATTGTCCTAGCATGTTGCAACCGTTGTCCGGGATGTTGTAACCGTTGTCCGGAGATATTGCAACCGTTGTCCTAGGATGTTGCAACTAATGCATTCACGAGCTTTCCCACTTACGAAAGAACCGAACCATCCAATTGAGCTATGATCCTTGCGGTTTCAGCTAAGAGCCAAATAGCGCAACCTTTTCGCCAAGCTCCTCCACTCCCATGCCGACTGATCACACGCATGAGCGCCCGCCCACTCAAAATCATGCACAAATCCCGCATCAGATGAGAAAAAACAGCTTAATTAGCTTGGCGTACGGAGAGACCGATGAAATTAGACGTACGACTGTAAGTTGCGCCCTTTTTTAATAGAGATTTGATTATTTGCCATTGCTAAAGATATACAAATTTAGAACTTGTCACTTATGTGTCTATGATATGTGGCCCTAGGACTCAGATATCATTCACATATAGAGTGGTAAATTCTAAAATCAATATCTTTACAGTGGCAAATAATTGATTATCCCTTTTTTAAGGGTTTTTTGAAGGTGCCCAATTTCTTTCTTGAGAAGCTGTTCCTCGCTTGCTAGCTATGGAGTGTGTAGTGCAAAAGCGTGGCAAGGTCAGTTCAGCTATGCCTCTACCCGTACTGTTAATGCACGCACAGTGCAAAACCATTGCCGCTGACATTGTGATAACAGGTAGCAGGAGAGTTGGGAGTGTGGGACCAAAGAAATCACAAGAAATGCAAGTGCATGAACAAGTCAACAACCGTGAAGAACAATGGATGACAAAGCAAGCAAAATTGCCAGAGGTAAAAGGTTGCGCTAATCATCTTTTATTGAATTTAACTAACTGAACTAGTACTTAGTCTTTGTTTTTCCTTCATCTTTTTACCTATGGAAGCTAAGGCTGCATAAAGCATGTCAGCATATGCCAGGAAAGGCGTGATTGGAGCTGAATCTATCGTTGTTGCTCTTTCTACTCCCAAGTTGTCAGTGTGAAGAGACTGAAACCTGTGAGTCACATGATTCAGGGCACCTCATAAAGTAAAATATGGGAAAGCATTCGTTAATTCTGGGTTTAAAGTAAACCTCTTATCGTAATTAACCCTGAAAAAATGACCATATTCTGCTCTGTCCTAGTAGAGACAATGTTCAATTTCGCAGCTGTTCCAGAAGGTTTAAGTTCTAGCTACACATAGATACAATTATACGAAGGTTTTTTTTAATATTATAAGAATGGTTCATTTACAATAACCATAACTTTTCTTTTACATCATGGCTGACGAGCTCAAACTACAGCATAGAAGATAGGGGAAAACAATCAAATGTTCTAAGTTTTCCTTTGGGAGACAGTAAACATGAATGTAACTTGAGGAATTCTAGATTTTGCACATAAACAAAGAACCAGAAATAACACAACCTTAAATATCATCATGTAGATAACTTGTTATACTCCCGATATTCTCCTTATCATGCAGCAGCCTTCCGGATCGGATCAGAGTTTGTGAGATACAGCATATACACGCACGATATCAAAAATGAAGTATATGAATCTCGTAGAGAGAACTGAAATAATGGTAACGAAACAATCATGACGAGAGAGATTTGGTGAAACCGATCAGCAAATTCCTTAAGCACGACTTCAAAAGAGTACAAGAGATTGTCGCTTCTCACAACCTCTTCGAACCTCTAAGGACCTCAATTCTTGTCCTATATAAGAATTTAATACTAAAGAATAACCTAGCCTCTAATCCTCTCATGACCTCTACTTTGGATGAGTTCCTTTCACTTGGCTTGCTTGTTTCTTGGGTTTCTATGGTCACCCCTCATGGATTTACATAGTCTCCTAGTTCTCCTACAAAGTGGAGTAGAAATCTTACTCTAAAGATAAATATGAATTATAATCCTATTAGGATTCAGAATTCATACAATACACCTCTTGTCCTAGAGGATCCAAATGAACATTTTCAATAAAATTTCCTTTGGTGTGCCCTTTAAGTATAATCACGAGATCCCTGTCGCAATTAGTTGAAGATGGTCTTTCGGTTCTTATGGTTGAGAACAATGCTGCAGTCACTTTCTTTCCCATAGCTGAAGACCTTATGGTATGCCTGTTTCCACATCCTACCACCACTATTGCTTATAAGTTGTACCCATGTATACCTTACTGGTTTTTACCAGAAACTGTCAAAGAGCACCATGGCATGCGGTGGTTCAGGAACCGTCAGGTGAGTGCTTTCTTGATCAGCTTCGCCTCGCTTCAATTAAGGATTTGCGTATTACTAGTACAACAATAGAATCTTTTCCGGTGCTAACTTCAGTACTGTACGAGTACTACTTAACTGGTTACTTTCAAATTTCTGAACATATATTTCAGATCGCTAACTGCGTTTGCGTAGTAGTATTTAACATGTTATTTTCAGCTTACTGACCAAATGTTTCAGCTAGCTCAATGTGTGAAATATAATTCATAGTTGAGTAAAATATGGTACCAACTGTTTCTCATTTCGTGTTCCCTCACATAAGATGCAAACGGTGTAAACCAAGGAAATCCATTGACCAAAAAACCTCTGTGTTGACAATCTCCACGCCCTATTCTTTTTTTCGTTACTATTTCAGGTTTCGGAATGACTTCGAGGTCCAGCACTTCAAAACAAACGCTTTGGAGAACCCATCAAGCAGAAAGGACAACAAATCCCATGATCCAAGGAAATGCAGACTGGGATCCCGGGGCTGCCCGGAGAAACCGTGCAGAACTATCAAGGACAGAGTGCTGTCGCGGGCGTTCTCGGAGGAGCTGGAGTCGCTGATGAACGCAGGCAATCGCCTGTTCTTCGATCCCCGCGGCAAGCTGATCCACCTGTGGAACAAGATCTTCCTAGCAGCGTGCCTGGTGTCACTCTTCGTGGATCCCTTGTTCTTTTACCTGACCGGAACTCAGCACAACATGTGCATTGAGTTCAAGTATTCGCTTGCACTGACACTCTCCATGATACGCTCGCTGTTAGACGTGTTCTATGCTGTCCACATCTTCTTCCGTTTCCGGACCGCGTTTATCGCCCCGTCTTCTCGAGTATTTGGGAGAGGGGAGCTCATCATTCAGCCCTACAAGATTGCCAAGAGGTACCTGGCACGGAATTTCTGGTTTGATCTTTTCACCGCGCTGCCTCTACCGCAGGTAACATCAGATTCAGTCTTTACTACAAGTCGAAAGAACTGAAAGTTCTGTAAAATATTATTAACAGTGATGTTTCTTGGCATGCAGTTTGTGATCTGGATTGTTGTGCCTAAGCAGAAGGAATCTGCGACAGGAAACAGGAAGAACATCCTTCGCTTCAGCATCTTCTTCCAGTACCTCCCGCGGCTTTTCCAAATCTTCCCGCTCTCGAGGCAGATCGTCATGGCGACCGGAGTCATGACAGACAATGCGTGGGCCGGAGCCGCCTACAACCTTATACTCTACATGCTTGCAAGCCATGTACGTCGTTGGGTTTCTCTTATCTCCGATTTCATTTATTTGGATATGTGTTGGACCGTGTTAGCGATTAGACCGGGTGAATAGATTTCTGAATTTTACTCATTTTCTCTAATAGCTATGTAAAACTATGAAATCTAGGTTTCAAAATCACAGAAAAAAAAACTGAAATGAAGAAAGCAATAAATAATCCCCCTCGGCCGGTCTGACCACCAAGCAACGGGCGCTCGACCACTCGGTAGTCTAACCGCTCCTCAATCGATGAAAAACATCATGATTTTGGATTCATAAAATAACCTAACTTTTGATCAAGAGATCCAAATCACTTGAGATTTTGAACATAGCTCAACAAGAAGATCATAAACTTATTCCAATCAAGATCAAGATTATCATAGCCAAGGTTTCATAAATTTCTTGAGCGAAAGTGCAAGAGGGTCAAAACCGTGAAAACCTAAATTTGATCCAAATGTTTACTCGTGGATGAAAGATAGTCAAGATGATCTTAGATCAACTTCACAAGTCCTAGAAAGTTCTATCACAGCAAAAGATCAAGGCAAAACCCTAGAACACAAGAACCCAGCAACTCAAGAGAGAGAGCAAGAACAAGAGATAACTCATCTTTGCACAAACTTGATTGAATCAATATGGAGGAATTGAATGTTTACGGTCACTCCACTATGGAAGACAAAAGCTCACTCATAAGCACCAAATCCCATATTTTTTTCTCTCAATACATCTCCCAAACTCTAGCCTCTTCGTTTCTCTCACACACAAAACGGGTCTCATACTCACGCAGTGCTTTCAAAGTGGATGACGGTCCATCGCTCCCTAATCTGTCTCTTCGTGATCTTGTCCTCCTCATGACCTAATCTACATCTCCTTGCGCTGCCATGCGCCGTGGTTTCTCCTTGGTCGCCAACCCGATATTTTGGTGAAGATAATACACCTTCTTGATCATTCCATCCTTGACCGAGTCCAATTCGTGAAGCAATCCCATGCTTCGCCATGCGAGATCCATCCATGGCTTGCCTCATGCCGCAAGTCTCTCCTATCCAACTCCCATCGGATCGCCTCAACACTTGCACAACTCAAGCCACTTGATGCAACTCGTTGCACCAAACTTATCGTTTGTTCATTTTGCATCGTGGTTGAGACCAACCACTTCATCCGCATTCTCGATCATTCTTGTTGACCAAAAGTTGACTAGAGGGGGGTGAATAGGAGCACTACTCTTTTCAACACCTCGGTTTTCAATTTCTTCTTCTCTCCAATAGCTATGAAAACTATGAAGATCAAAGACACAAGAACACAGCGGAAGTCTTGTGTTGAAACCAGAAAACCCCTAGGACAAAACCTCTTGGCCGATCTAACCGCCAAAGTCTAGCCGATTTGATCGCCGATGGCCGGTCTGACTGCTAGGGTGAGCGGTCTGCCCATCGGTTGTGGACAAAGAATGAGACATCTCAAATCAACGTAACTTTTGATTTCGACATCCAAATCCCCTGAGATTTCAAACATAACTCATCAAGGAGGTCAGAACCTATTCCAATTGACGATTAGGACACTCAAGCCAATATTCCATGAATTTCTTTATAGATGTCAAGAAGGCACGAAACCGGAAAATCAAACTTTGATCTAAAAGCTCGCTCGTGGGTGGAGGATGGTCAAGATGACTCTAAATCAATTCCTATAGGTGCTAGCAAACTAGATCACAACAAAAGACTCAATTAAAACCCTAGGGACACAAAAATCCCAAAGGTATCAAAGATAGAACAAGAACAAGATAGAACTCATCTCGTGGCAAACCTTGCTTGGGTTTATTAAAGGGATTGTTGGTTTACAAATAATCCACTACGGAGGACAAAAGCTCAACACTTGAGCACTCAATCAATCCATCTTTCTCAAACCCTAGCCTTATCTATCTCCACTTTCCCTAAATCACACATTAGGGTTTCCTAGGCTTCAATTGGTTCAAGACAAATCCTGCACTCCATCCTTTTATAATTGAAGCTAGGTCTACAGAGAAAACTTTATCTAGCACCGATTAAGCCAACACACAAACGGGTTTACACTCACGCGACGCTTCTAAAAGCGGGCGCTAACTAGGTCTACCGAATCCGCTCTTCATGAACTTCATTTTCTTGACCTAAACCGCCTTTGCTTGCGCTTATCTTGCACCCTAGTTTTTCAACGGTCATCATCCCGATTTTAGCGAAGATACTAAAATACCCTTTCTCGATCCTCCTCTAAAGACCAAGTTCAATCAATGTGAAGCAATCACATTCTTCACTATGCATAGGTTCATAAATGGCTCTCTTCATGTTGGCAAGTCTCTCCCATCCGGCTCCCACCAAAACCACTATGACACTTGCACTACCCACAAGCCACTTGATGCAACCTGTTGCACTGAACATTTCGTTCGATCGTTCTTGTCCATCTTGCTCCATGCTTGAGTCCAACTATCTCACCCGACATCCTCGATCATTCTCGACCTCAGCTCTCTTAGCCTAGTTCGATTATCCTTGTCACGACCATAGTTGACTCCAAGCCACCGCACAACAATAGACCAAAAATCGATTTCGGATATAAGTTCTTCGCAATTTGACCCACGTTAGCCAAAACATGCATCATGCAACACCTATGCACTAAATCCCATAACTTTGGTCAAACCCACCAAATTCACCATCTTCCCCACGATGACACCTCTTTGGCGGGCCGACCATCGCCTCACCGGATTGATTGCCACCAGCTGGCCCGACCATCGTCTGCCGGCCGATCGCCAAGAATTTTTCCCAAGTCTCAGATTGCACCTTCTCCGAAATTTCAGACTCTACCTAGTTTTTCCTCAAACTCCATTTTTCAAGAGACTGTGCAAACGCATCACCTCGATCCCTAAACAAGTGATTTGGGTGAATTAAAAATTCCACTTTTTTCAAAATGGCCGGTTAGACCGCCACTTTTGGTCGGCTCGACTACCATTCTCAAGGCGGTCAAACCGCCGTAACCTTGATAGCATGACACTTCGCTAAAATGAGAGTTTCTCTAAACACCTCGACATCATTACCAATTGTTCAACACAATAAGATTAGGATCATCTACCCATGATCTTCACAGTTCTAGACCTTGATTTCACCGAATCAAGTCTCGATCATCCTCGTCGCTGATTGTAGTTGACTCCAAGCATCCATGCACAACAATAGACTAAGAAATTGATTTTGAACACAGATTTTTCGCAACTTGATCCACGTGAGCCATAACATGTATCATGCAACACATGTGCATCACTTCCATGACCCTATATCAAATGCAAAAGATTCAACACAACTCATTGTGCCTGAACCGCTATGGCCGGTCAGACCATCGCCACTAGGTCAATCTGGCCGCCAACCCTTAGCTGGTTAGACAGCCAACCTCTGGCTAGTCTGACCGGGTTAGTCAGACCGCGCTCCTCGGTAACAAGGGACCGGTCAGACCATCCATGGCGATTAGACCGCTTCCAAAAACCAGAAAATACCCTCTTTGGACTTTTTAGTTAATCTCTATCTAACTTTGCGCCCGCTTTATTTTCAATGGCATATGATGCAAACACATCCCCAAATACTCAGCACAAGTGTCTGGTGTCTATTTGCACAACTTTTGCACGGCTGGTCAGACCGCCCCCATGACCGGTCAGACTGCCTGATGCCTGACATCAATCCGACAATTTGTAAAACTGAGATCCCCAAACTCCTCGATGATGATCCCAATTCTTCGTCGCCTGGATTATTACCAAACCAGATGGTCTCTTCAATATGTGTAGTAGTATATCACTGAACATTTCAGAGAAGTGCAGGTGCTGGGAGCATTGTGGTATCTCTTCTCGGTGCAGAGGCAGGAAGCCTGTTGGAGACAGGCGTGCCATCTCGAGAGCCCGTCGTGTCAGAACCAGTTCTTCGATTGCAAAATCGTCAGCAGCAACAGGACGATCTGGTACGAGCTGAGCAACATAACGAGATTGTGCACGCCAAGAAATGGTTTCTACCCGTTTGGGATCTACGCCGAGGCGCTGGACTCTAAGCTAACGACGTCGTCGTTCACGCAGAAGTACTTCTACTGCTTCTGGTGGGGACTGAAGAACCTCAGGTTAGCAATTAATAAGACAGCTGATGTATTGATCTGTGAACTGTAACTGAATTACATGTCGTTTTCTAATTTATGTTTAAAAAATGGTACAGTAGCTTAGGACAGAATCTCATGACGAGCTTGTTCATAGGAGAGGTAAGCTTTGCAATCGTCATTGGCGTTCTTGGGTTGGTGTTGTTTGCCCTGCTCATTGGCAACATGCAAGTAAGTTTCTTCTACTCGATCCTGCAGTGAATAAAACCGAGACGAGTGCAAGAACTGACGTGTCTTGTTCTGTCTCCGCAGTCTTACCTCCAAGCAACGATGGTCCGGCTGGAGGAGTGGCGGACGAAGCGGACGGACATGGAGCGGTGGATGCACCATCGGCAGATACCGCAGCCGCTGAAGCAGTGCGTGAGGAGGTACCACCAGTACAAATGGGTCGCCACCTGCGGCGTCGACGAGGAAGCCTTGCTCAGGACCTCCCCATGGACATCCGCCGCGACATCAAGCGCCACCTCTGCCTCGACCTCGTCCGAAGAGTACGTACATTATGCATACACAGCGTTACGTCCGTCCGTGCACGTACATTTTATAGAAACTCACGCGTGCGTGCGTGCAGGTGCCGCTGTTCGACGAGATGGACGAACGGATGCTGGAGGCCATCTGCGAGCGGCTGCGGCCAGCGCTGTACACGCGGGGCACGCGGCTGGTAAGGGAGCTGGACCCGGTGGATTCCATGCTCTTCATCATCCGCGGCTACCTCGACTCGTACACGACGCAGGGCGGCCGGTCCGGGTTCTTCAACTCGTGCCGCATCGGGGCCGGCGAGTTCTGCGGGGAGGAGCTCCTGACGTGGGCGCTCCACCCGCGCCCAGCGGCGTCGCTGCCGCTCTCTCGCGCACCGTTACCGCCGTGTCCGAGGTGGAGGCGTTCGCGCTCGTCGCGGACGACCTCCGGTTCGTGGCGTCGCAGTTCCGGCGCCTGCACAGCGCGCGCATTCGGCACAGGTTCCGATTCTACTCCCAACAGTGGCGCGCGTGGGCGGCGTGCTTCATCCAGGCCGCCTGGCGCCGGCACAAGCGGCACCGGGCGTCCATGGAGCTCTGGATCCGCGAGGGAGGCGAGGGGCGGCCGGGAGGAGCGCGAGGTGTCGTCGGCACAGCTGCGACGGCAAGGCGCTCAAGCAGCCCATGGAGCCGTACTTCACAGTGGAAGAAGAGGACTGAATTGTTTTTTATCCAGTTCATCTAGCTAGTAGAGTATGTTGAAGTATAGCGATTTTCTGATGTACAACCTACTTGTGCTTGGGTTCTTGTGTTGGATTAATTTCCGCTTTGTTATGTGACCTATATGAGTTTAAATAAATATCAACTATCTATTTTAGTTGGTTTAAATAAATAAAATAATCAAATAAAGTATTTATTAAAGAGCGAAGTATCTATTAAGGAAAATATGGACTTTGATTTTAAATTGTGTAGAGACCTAATTGGAATCTAACTCCAATTATGAGACGGGATATGATTCCATACCAAAAGTTATAAATAAGGATAAGATCCTCTCAGAGAGTAACGCATGTCATACCATCTATCTTATATGTAGTTGCGATTTGTGGCTTATCTCTTATTGAAAAGACCAAACCCTAGGTAGATTGAGCACCTACAGATCTCGCTGCTATAGATCAACCCTACGACGAGCAATTGAGGAGCTGTTTGGTTATGGCGGCTTGTCTAGAAGGACGCGATTTAACGCGCTTATCATGGTAGGGATGAAAGGGATGAATTGAATAGGAGAGGGTAAAATAGGTAGTTCACTAGTGAATAGATGGAAAATAAGAGAAAAGAAAAGAAAATGGGAGAAAAGTAGAGATAATGACAAATTTCAAAGGAGGAAGAAACCGAGTGGCATATTTTTAATTTCAACATACCGAGTGGCATTTTCAAAGTGCCATGTTTCTAAGTGGCGATATCAAATTTTGCCGATTTAACAATGGCATCGTTATCGATATGCTTCGATTTACAGATTTTATGGGTATTGCAATTACCATATATACGATCCTCGTTAGTTTTGATCATCGTGTTTAGATCGATTTAATCTAACAATTAGTATCGCACCATCTGTATGTGTTCTTTTGCAACTCGCTCAAAGTTGTTTCTCAATAGAATAGATCGATTGATCGGATCTTTCGTAGCCTCGCTTTTTTGATCGGATTTGTTTATTACTCCCTACCGCCGCGAGTAATTCTATGTTGACTAGCATAGTTTTTGTTTCGGCAAATTAAGGTTGAGTACTACTACACGCCTTACTTCCGGTGGGTTCTTTCAGACGCAAGATCATCGATCTGCTCGGTCCGCCTCGATGCTAGCCGCCGAGTGTCATCTTGCTAGCGCCACCTCGCAGGCGCCGAGATGCATCATGCACCCTCGCTCCCACGCCGCTCATGGCGCGCGCGATGGCTTCCTCGCCGACGATATGGCGGCTCGCCTCCCGCTCCATCTTGTTTTTCAACTGTCTCTCCTTCCTTTATCGCTGGCTCGCCCGCCTGGGGAGTGCTCGGTGTCCCGACGAGTGCCGAAGCAAGATCAGCTCACGCCACGCAGGCGCCGAGCATCCATCCGTGCGGCCGAGCGCCATCAAGTTTCCACCTTCTCCAAAGCGCTGGGCCGAAGGCTTTTCGCCTCGCCAGCTTTTTTCAGATTTGCCAAGCTGTCTTGAGCTTCCGCCTCCCTGCACTGCCAGATCTGCAGCGCCGCCATCCCCACAGAGTCACCGGCGATGCTTGCATTCGCTTGCCTCCTTGCACCGCCGCCAGCATCAAGAAGAAAACCTTTAGTTTAGATCTTTTTGTTTTGAGTAATTTTGGCTTATTTTTTCTCGCATTGATGATTATTTGCGTTGCTTGAACTTTTTTATTAATTATCTTTTATTAAATTTTATTTTAAAGTTAACCTTGGTGTATTTTATTTCTAATTTTGACCTTTTGGACATGTCATCATCCGTGGCGTGACCAAACAACGCCTGCCACGCCATAGGATAAGTCCGCTAAATAACACTTTTTATCACGCCATTGGTTGTGGCGTGACTAAACAACACCGCCACGCCACTGTGGTGGCGGACAAAGCTTGCCCGTGATACTGACCGGTATGATCGTGTTGTTTTATCATGCCACGGTGGTGGCGGCCAAAGGGGTAATTGAAAATAAATTTCGAGAGTTAACTTTAAAAATAAATTAATAAAAATTCGTTAAGCTTTTGCTTGATTAATTATCCTTGCATCTTCGCTTTGTCTAGGTTCGTGTTAATCAATTATATGCAATTTTGTGCACATTGGTTATATTCTCGTGTCCACGACAGCAAATTGGTGATAATCTGTTAATTAAGAAAATTGGTTCTTATAAGTCAATTGCAATATTGTGGAAAGTGGATGTTGTGCAAATCACCATGTTCTCTCGATCTATTGTTATTGTCATCTTGTCGCTAAGTCAATGCTTTAGATACCTCTCGCTGAAAGAAATCAAGAGTTACCGCGCTTTTATTTCAATTCGAACTAAAGTTTAATTGTTCTCTCGATTTTCTAATGCTTTCTCGATGTGCAAACCGCAATAATCAATCAAATACAATATTGTGAAAATTGGTTATTGTGTAAAGAATGGAAGTTATCGATTAGCTTGTTTGATCTCGCTTCTTTTTGGTTGAGGATTATATATTATGCTTTATGATGATAAATTGTGGAATCTTATGTTATATCCTCTTTTGATGAATAATGAATGGATTGATTCAAATTTGGTCAATTAGTGTTCTGCATAGGTTAATTGAAATTCTATGTTGCCAAAGCAACCTCTGTTATGTAGGTTAATTTATTCAGAACAACTAGACATTTTTTTGTATGTATAATTCATGCATCTATTAACTGGCCCAAGTGAAAGTCAATATTTGGCTGAATTATATATGCAACTTGTGGCAACAAATTTGTAACAATTATTAAGTTTCCATGTGAACAATAAGTCGGGCCAAAGTAAGGCTTATTGTCTGACATGATTTACTGTTAATTTTGATTGCTACATCAAGGTTACTACTTGTAAGTTAATATTTCTGTCCAAAGACTAAATATTAATGTAGTACTAGGTATCTTTCATGATGGAATATATCAAATTCTAAATCAAACCTTAAGTATCTTATTCATGTCCAAATACGAGCATTTAATTTATTCCTTAATTTCAGATGAAAATCCTACTTCCAATATTTCCGCTAGCATCAATTACATACCTATGCTTACTGGTGCAAACTTTAAAGAATGAAAAGAGAACATTTTGATCGTTCTTGGGGTAATGGATCTAAACCTCAAGATTTCAGAAAGAACAACTCGTTGTTCTTGTGGTTAACATCTCCATTGAGGAAAAGATGGAGTCCGAGAAGTGGGATCGTTCAAATCGTATGAGTCTTATGATCATGAGGCGTGTTGTTCCGTAAGTTTTTCGATAGCACATTAGAACAAAGCACTACAAACTAAGGGTTTCCTTGATAGTCTTGAGCAAAGGTTTGCAAAAAAAAACTAAAAGGTCAAATAAGCACGCTTTTGACAAACCTTATCTCAATGAAGTATAAAGGTAAAGGAAACATAAGGGAGTATATTATGAAAATTTGTCATCTTGTTTCAAAATTAAAGGCACTCAAGTTAGAGCTATTTAAGGATTTGCTCGTGCATTTAATTTTGATATCCTTTCCTGTACACTTTAATCAGTCCAAGATAGGTTATAACTGTCAAAAGGACAAATGGTCCCTTAATGATCTCATCTCCTATTGTGTACAAGAGGAGGATAGATGGAAACAAGATAGAACAGAAAGTGCTCATTGGGCTATGACCCCTAAAGTTAAGAATAACAAGAGAAGGAGCAAAGAAACTGCAAGTAAGCCATCCATAAAGAAACTGCAAGTAAGCCATCCATAAAGAAGAAACAAAATAAACAAGAGGTTGAAATAGCTTATTTCTTTTGTAAGAAGGATGGTCACGTAAAGAAGTATTGTACCAAATATCATGCTTGGCATACAAAGAAAGGTACAATTTTTTGCTATGGTAAGCTCGAGGTTAACTTAACTTCGACTGAACACACTTGGTGGTTAGACTCAATGCAACATCTAACATCAGTATGTCAATAAAGGGTTGTCTAAACTGCCGAAAGCTAAGTGATGCTGAAAGATTCATCTATATGGGCGATGGCAAGAAGGTGGAAGTTAGTGCTAATAGAGCTTCGATGTCTTAGAACTAATACATGCGGATATCTCATGCCCATTCCCTATGGATTCTTGAACGACTAAAGGTATTTTATCACGCTCATAGACAACTTCTTATGTATGGTTATATTTATCTTATTCATGAGAAGTTACACCCCGAATGTGTTCAAAAATTTAAGGTCGATGTGGAAAACTAACTTGGCAAAAGAATCAAGGTTGTTCGATCCGCCGCTAGGAGAATACTATAGCGTAAATGACGGATCGTGAACAACGCCTATGACCTTTTGCTAAACTCCTAGAGGAATGCGGATCGCCCTCAAGATACCATGCCAGATATCCTAGATGAACGGTGTTGCTAAGAGGCTAAACAGGTTCTTAAGGATATGGTGAGGAATATGATTAGTCATTCTACTTTACCGAGTCTCTCCGAAAGAAGCATTAAAATCGCAGCTTAGCATCGTGCATGTACGCATATGGGGATGTCCATCCGAGGCAAGGCAGACGGGCCTAATGAAAGAAATTGACTCAAGAACTGTTAGTAGCTATTTTGTTGGTTATTCTCGAAAGATCTATGGGTTACAAATTCTATGATTCCACTACTAAGATAATTTTTGAAACAGAAATGCCTGGTTCTTTGAGGATGTTGAGTTTGAGGAGGGGGATGATATGGTTAGGAACATTAATTTTGAAGAAAACCAAGGGGTTTATTTTCTTTCTTTGGTTATTCCTAATAATGATCGGATCAAAGTTATTTTACCCTAGACATCGAGGAAAATACAATTCAAAATAATGTCCATGAAGTTCCTCCACAAAATAATATTCCTATAGAAGAACAAACTCATAAACCTCAAGAATCAGATCATTAAGGAGATCCACTAGAGAAAGAAGAAGTGCAATCTCGATAATTACATTATCTTCCTTCAGAGAATGAGGCTTGTAGTGAAATTTTGGAAGAAGATCTTATCAATCTCCAAAAGGCCCCGCAAAGTCTAAATTTCGTTAATTGGATCAATACCATGAATGAATAGTTAAAATCCATGAAGGTCAACGACGCTGGGATCTTGTCCCATTGCTAGAAAGAAAAACCCATTGGTTGCAAATGGATATTTAAGACTAAATGGGATTCGAAGGCAATATGGAAAGATATAAAGCTCGCCTTGTTGCAAAAGGATGTACTAAAAAGAAGGCATAGACTATAAGAGACTTTCTCCCGGTTTCTTCAAAGACTCTTTTAGGGTCATTATGGCACTTGTGGCACATTTTGAACTTGAGCTTCATCATTGATGTAAAAATAGCGTTTCTAAATGGAAACATTGATAAGACGATTTATATGGAGCAACTAGAAAACTTTGTGGTCGGTGACCAAGCAAATAATATACAAATTAAAGAAATACATCTATGGGCTCCAATAGGCTTCCCAACAATAGTACCACAAATTTCATGAAGTCATTATCTCGCTTGGTTTTGAGGTAAATACAGCTTGAGGATTGTGTGTATCATAAATTCAAAGGGGAGTAAGTTTATATTTTTGGTTCTCAGATGTCGATGACATATCACTTGCATGTAACGATATAAGTCTGTTGCATGAAACCAATAGATTTCTCGCTAAACATTTCGAGATGAAGGATCTTGGTGATGCTTCTTTTGTAGTAGGAATTCAAATATACCGAGATCGCTCTCAAGGTATATTTGGATTATCACAAAAGAACTATATCGATAAGGTATTGCAAAGATTTGGCATGCGTAATCAGAACGCTAGATACCCTTGTACAAAGGTGAAAAATTAAGTCTTAGCCAATATCCTAAGAATGAATTTGAGGCTAAAAATGCATCACACATCCCCTATTCATCTATGATAGGAGCTTGATGTATGCTCAAGTTTGCACTAGACCGATATAGTATATATTGTTGGAATGCTAAGGTGTATTTAAGCAATCCAGATTGATTATTAGGTCGCAACAAAACGGATGTCATGCGGTATTTGCAAAAGACGAAGGATTTCATGCTCACATGTAGGAAATCGGATCAGTTGGACATCATTGGGTATTCTCGATTTCGATTTTGCTAGTTGCCAAGATACTCAAATCCACTTTAGGTTACATCTATCTACTTGGTGGAGGTGCGTTTCTTGAAAAGCGCTAAGGGCCACTGCTGTCTCGCTCCACAATGATAGTTGAGTATGTTGCTCGCTATGAGACTTCAAATCATGGGATATGGTTACGTAACTTTGTCACTGGCTATGAATTTTGGATCAGTCGATGCACCACTAAAGTTATATTGTGACAACAAATCGCAGTTATGTATTCTAATAACAATAGGAGCTTGTCAAGTTCCTAGTTGTGAAAGAATGAATTTGGAGTGGTAAATTGTTAATTGAGCATATAGGTACAAACTCCATGATTGTGGATCCGCTTACTAAAAGTTTGACACCTAAAGTGTTCTATGAGCATGTTGCTCATGTGGGTGTGATTTCACCGAGGAATTTAGTTCTAGTGAGAGTTTGTATTTTTTTATGCTCATATGACAAGACCAGCTTTGGTGTTAAGATCTCCAGCTACATTCTCTAGAGAAATAAAGTTTATGTTTTTTACTCAATTCATATCTTCTCATTTGGTTCTCGAGAAGATATTTTGATCTCATAAGGTATAAAGTTGGACTAGTTGGAAATAGGCATGTTATGATCACATCACATGTAATTTCCATGCTACACATCCATATTTGATCCATATCATTCTTTTATGTTGACATATGTGACTATTGATGGGTTGAGTTATGCTTTTAAAGTGACGAAGACCCATTGATTCTATGTTGATATAATTAATGGACTAGATTGGTTTAAAGATGCTAATGACATAGATAGCAATTTTGGATCTCATAAAGTTTTGATATGTATTTACTCATTTGTCCAAGTGGGAGATTGTTGGATTAATTTCCGTTATGTGGACCTATATGAGTTTAAATAAATATCGACTATCTATTTTGGTTGGCTCAAATAAATAAAGTGATCAAATAAAGTATTTATTAAAAAGCCGAGTATCTATTAAGGAAAATATGGACTTTGATTTTAAATTTGTGTAGAGACCTAATTGAATCTATCTCTAATTATGGGACATAATAGAATTCCATACCAAAGGCTATAAATAGGGTCGGGTCCTCTCAAATAGGTAACACATGCCATACCACCTATCACATCCAGAGTTGGAATTTGTGGCTTACCTCTTACCGGAAAGACCAAACTCTAGGTAGATTGAGCACATACACATCTGTTGTTACAGATCAACCCTATGACTAACAATGACATCACATCGTATGCTTCCGCATTTACAAATTTTATGAGTGTTACAATTACTACATATGCGATCCTGTTAGTTTTAATCATTAGGTTTAGATCAGATTTAATCTAACATCGGGTAATAGTTGAGATGTTTGTATATTTGTTATGTAACATTCTACTTGAACTACTGCAGTTTATGAAGTACAAGGTATGTGCGGTTCAGACCATGGTTGTAGATAAACATTGACAGTCCAAGTTTATATGCTAGATTTGAGCTGAATTGTTACATTAACCATGGTATAGTACATGTGTTACTAATTACTGTATGAGACATCAATTTCATATGTTACCTGATAATATGAGACGACAGACAACCCTGCATTACTGTATGAGACATCAACTTCGTCATAAGTTCTGTTACTTGGTATATCAGTATATCAGACGGTCCTGTATTACTGTATGAGACATCAATTTCGATGTAATTTCTGTTACTGGATATATTCTTGAACAATTTTTTTTCATTCCTTGCTCCAGCTCCAAATTCCCTAGTCTATTCGAGAGATTTACCCAAAGAAATGCCACAAAAAAATGATAAGAAAGACTGTTGCCGCTGCCGTGGTCGGATTGCAGCTGTGAATCTGTGATCGGCGCGCGCGGTCTTCGCGGCATTTAACCAGCCTCGGCTGGTGCCTGGCACTGCCTGCCGACTTGCGAGCTGGTGGAGGCCGCACCGCTCAGCTCAGAAACCGGTTTGGTTCGAGGCCTCACAGGGTGCGCGACTGGGCGTTTCCGTCGTTGGATATGGCATTTGGCGTATGGGGTGGCGAGGTGAGCCTTTGCTTCCTCTTGCGGCTGGGCTTACGAACTGCGCGCGTGCCACCTAGCCGATGGCAGGTGGGCTTACGGGAGCGCCTCGATTACGCACCCGGGAAGCTGGGCTGATTGATAGCTTGATACCTTGATGAGGTGGGGACTTGGAGTGCAGATGGGGGCGGAGCGGCAGAGGCTCACTGGGCGGACGATGCCCTTGTGGGCTGCTGCGTGAGAGCAGGTCGGATTCGCAGGGGAAGCGCTCTGCTCAGTCCGAGGGACAAAAGGTTTTGGGATCACTCTCAAAAGAAAACCCTCTAAAAAAAGGGTGAAGTTATTGGGATCATTATGGGCAACTATGGGCATTATCGAATGGCATCAATCACATGACTAGTGTTTTTTTAGAGGGGAAACTGAATTATAGCAGTTAGTATCTATCTATTGGCAGCCACGTGGCTTTAATGTTTGTCCTAAAAATAACCCACTTTTCTAATAATATGGCAAAAAATAAATGCCCTAAAAACTGCAAAACAATAACGCCTTTGTCGCCAATGCAAATAGCAACAGAGCTGTCTCCAAATAAATTGACGATAGGCTAAAGGGCAGCTTCGGGCCAATTGAGTTATAATAAGAGCCTGCCGGCTTTATCGGACAAATGAATAGGTGACAATAGTCCGTCAAGAAACTAATACTATGTCGTCAAATGATTAGGCGACAGAGCTTTGATCGCCAAATGAATTGACGGTAGGCTCATGGGGAAGTTTTATCGCCAAATGAATTGGCGGCGGTTGTCACGTTAGCATGTCGGCAATTCATTTGGCAACCGAAGGTTGTCACCAGATATTATTCTTGTAATTTTTTCTAGGACATTTTTGTCATATTAATAAAATTGGGTTATTTTAAAAAACCATATACACAACGTGGTTCAAGGGATAACTGTTCCTAGGGCATGTTTGAGCCGTATGTAGTGGCGGATCCAAAAGTTGATCGTATTCGGGGTGGGAGTGCAAATTGCTAGGTTACTTTATGCAAATAGTTTTTGGTCGGTTTTTGTCCTGAAATGTTGTTTTCGGAAATACATGTTTTTTTTTTGCAAATTTTGGAAGGAACTCTCATTAACGTTTGAATTTTTTTTTTGAAAACGATAACACACAAGTAATTAGTGTCATATATAGACCCACGGAATTAGAGCGATTCAAACGCTCAAGTTTGAAACATTCTCGACTTATCTTTTATGGTGGAAATGCCACATCATCATGCAAGGTTACAAGGTGCAAAAAGAAAATGCAGCTCCACACACAATCGGACCCAAAATCGCTGCACCATTCATGTACATGACGCTGCGGTGAGCTGGCGATGGCTTGGTGGCATGGCAAGCTCATTGTATTCTTCTTTTGCTTACTTCCACTAGGCATGGACATGCTCCCACTTATAAATAGGTGTCTCTCCACCCAGAGTAGCAATGTGATACTAAACTTTCCATCTTCTACCATGCATGAGTGTACCTTTAAATTTTATTGAATTTCTATAAAATTTTATTTGGACCAAAACCAATAACTCAAATTCTCCGATAGATTGTGCAAACAAGGCAAGCAACCTAGACTATTTCCTAGCCAATCTTAACAGTAAAAGGAGGCCGCTTGGGCTCCTCGACGTGGCCACATCATCAACAAAATATTGAGCGCTCGATCATCGTCCGCCCACCAGATCACGTGGAGAGCCTTTAATGGGATCCGTCGTCCGATCGCAAGCAGGCTTGCTCGTGGTCGTCCGATCGGTCTTGAGGAACCCTAATGCCGGCCACCCTCTCTCACGCCCAGGCCAGTGCCCCTGCTCCTCCCTTGCCTCCCACCCACGCTTCTTCCACCCAACTCGCCTCCCTTCTCCGCTCCTCCGCCTCCTTTCCCCATCCTCCGCCTCCTCCTAGCCCCTTTCGCTAGCGCCGCCTCCTCCCCACTCAACTGCTTGGTCCTGGCTCCTCACAAGGCCTAGCGCGGCCAAGGCTCCCAGATCCCATCCCCAAGGTGGCCCACTAGCCGGCAGACCGCCATGTCGCCACACCACCCTCCCCACGCTCCTCCTCCTCCCTCCCCATTCTCCCTGCCGCCTCTCCATGTTGGTGATATGCCCTAGAGGCAATCATAAAGATGATTTTATCACATCTATGTTTATGAGTTATTGAATAAATGTTATTCTGTTCCTTAAATAAATCATCAGTTATAAAGATTAACAAGTATGTGACTTGTTGGTGAAGCTCTTTAACTTATATGATGTCATTCTAATGTATCCTCGGTCATATGTCACTGGTCGGAACACTAGTGACTTATTGACCCGCACATGTATTGATTGATGACCATGTTTCACCGGTCATGGATATAGGGATATCGAATCAATAATATGAACATATATTAGAGAACATGGTGTTTGATTGACCCACCTTGAAACACTATTGAGATTGTTATGATTTCATGTGTCATTAGTTGGTCTCAAGCAATGATGATGTATAATCCTTAGACTTAAGATCAAGATGGTTTCCTACATGTCTAATAGTGCACTTAGGGGTTGTTAAATGCTACTATGTAACCGGGTAGTTATAAAGATATCTTTCGTATGCTATAAAACATGCGATGAATGTGATCGGTCGAATATGGATTTGCCCTTCCTATCATGACATGAGAGATATCTTTAGACCCTCGATGTGGTCGGATAAAGAAAGTGCATGGCTATGCCACTAGTGGTCAAGAGTTCACCACATGAAGTTATCCGACACTTGATCGAGAAAGTATTGAATAGTCTATGGATGACATAATATCTCACCCGAGTTCAACCAGATATCATGAGGCAAAGAGAGAATACACGAGCAAGTCGCTTAGTTCGATTAGATGCATCGTCATATGGAGATGCGAGCTAGTCGAGATCGGTCGAACATGATCATCGATTAGTCGAAACTAGTCGTAAGGAGTTACGAACTAGTCATGGCCAAATATGAATTGGTCGTAAGTGATAAGGACCTACCAGAAATCATATTGTATTAAGGTTCGCCCAATATAATTTGTGTAGAGTTCAGAATCGTTATGTCCTCGCTAGGAACCGCTAACCACTCGTGGTCGAAGGGTTTCAGTCGCAACCAATTACGCATGAACATAACGGGTCACACACTTAACGGGTTGGAACAAACATGTTCAATAAGATCCATCATGGGCTATATATAAGGAGATACTTGAGGTCATAGGACATATACGTGAAATGCACAACGTGAGTTGCTCCATCGAAAACTCTAACCACCATCTTCTTGAGAGAATCCTACCGCGGCGAAGTTGGTGCTAGCACACCAATGTACGGTGCTCCATCCCCTAACATGTGGATACTATAGAGGTGCTACCGTGGTTGCTGCTGGCGCTTGAGGACGATCCACAACTTCGCAAGGAACGCGATTGGTTGTCGGAGGAGACGATCGACATCGAGGAACGCCGACGATCGACTATGACTACTACATCGACGCTTCTACGTTAGATCAAGTCGCTCTAACTTCTTCTTCTTCACAGTAATCGCTGCCTAGTGGTAATGATCTATGGTCTTTACTTGCATAGATTGGTTTACGAGTAGAATTTTTGAATTACTAGCTAGTATAGCCTACCCAGATCCCTTTACTCCACTAGCCGCCCTACCCACCCACCATTGGTCCTGGACACCCCCCGGCCGTGAGCTCCAAATGATGCCCAAGGCCCCAAGATCCCGCCTTCATTTTAGCGATCGGCTGCTCATCCTTCCTTTCTCCATGGATCTACGCCGATTTGTTAGGCTTACGCGGTCATCCCAAGATGGGGACTTCACGGCACGGGTCACTATATTTGGCGCACTATATGTACATTAGCTAATGTGGTGCACATGACTTCACATTCATATTTTTTTTTTTTTTGTTCTTTCATAATGTTTGTTTTGTTAGTCCCATCATTAACATTCTCAGATATATTGCAATGTAGGTAATCATAGGATCACCAACTTAAAGCTAATCATCCCATACAACAAACTGCCTTAGTTATTTCGTAACATAAAAAGTATCCTAGGTATGTACCATTCAAATCTATTAATTACAAAGTTGTACCATTCATAGTCTATCAATTACAGAAGTTACATGCTGTGAATTGATTTTCTCTTCTTTCTCACATACTCAGTAAGCTCTTGTCTGATCTAATGGATGGGAGCCGAATCTTGATATTGTTTTCAAATAAAAAAGGATTGTGATAAGATCACTCGGCAACTTAGAATGGATGGATGGCCAACATTATCTATACATGTTGATAAAGCTCAAACTGAAAGGGACGCCGTTCTAGCAGAGTTTAAGAGGGAAGAGTCCTATAATGTCCGCCATGTATGTAGTGGCACGTGGTCTTGTTATGGTGACTTGCTTGAATATTAGGATTATGTTGTAGTTCCTTGTGCTCAAGGATGATAAGTCGAGGGTTGTTCAACTGCTTTTTGGTTGAGTGAACTGAACTTGTGGATTGGTGGTGTATGCAAGGTGCCATCATGTCAAAGGTAGATCATATTTTCCTCTGCTTACCTCACTTGAGCGTAAGCAACGACAGAGAGTTACAGTGGCACTTTAATTTTGAACCTCACATGGTCGCTTCCCTTTCTTTCTTGGTTATTGAAGAAACCAAAACCTACTAGACCTATAGACTTTGCCTTTTAGGAGATCCTTAGCTTTTTTTTATAGAATGGATAAAACCACACTACTATACTCATTCCATAGAAAGGAGCATGCAAGGGAGATACATGTTTTGGTCTTATTGATTTCTAAATTTGATTTGCATCTTCATTTATTCTTGAGCATTTAGCTGCAAGGTGCATCTTGATGGCCTGCTTATTTTGTCATGCATTCAAGTCTCAGAGTTGCTTTGTTGTCATGGTCTTCTCGAAGCTTTTCTAAATACTAGTAATCATTTACTATTTTATCTCTTCTTTGGCAAGTGCTTTTTTTACATCTTTATTATGATACTTTTTTCGTGATACATGGTTGGTGGTTCCACTTTTGTTGAGGTCTTGAGGATTGATGGGTGAATCAAAGTTTTTTTCGCATGTGTGCAGCAATAGGCATACAAACATCATCGAAAGGATTTTGCAAAGGACTTCACGATGGGTGCCATATGCTTCGTGGTGTTCCATTGGCACGCCATACCAGTGCCATATGCACATGTTTTAACAATTTCCAAATGAGTTTATTTATATGCAACATTCTTCTTTTTACATCAAATATAATGTAATGGTGTTGTTGTTATGAGAAATTCTGCTTTGTCCAATCGTGTGAAATCGTGAATGCCATTATGTTTTGACAAGGTGATAACCTGGATACCGTATAATAACACATATTTATGCATATTGATGATTGGATATTATGTTTCCTTTGAATGGTTAACACATCTTTGCGGTGTGTTTCGTGCAAACCAAGGAGCAAGTTGATGCTTTACCAAAGGAATTGCTTAGCTGTCAATGTCCTGTGTCCCTTTCGTCCCTCGATGGGTGATGGGCAATTGCATTATTGTTTTAAAATGAATATAATTATTTGATTTATCATTTTTTTAAAATTCAAATGTAGTCACAGATGAATACAGAGATTTTGGTCTTGTTGCTGTCAAATTTTATTGTACAAGTACATAGAAGCATACCGAATTTCTTGTATACTATGTTGCCTCCGGTAGTTTTGTTAATCCTGGGATAAAAATATAACCTATTTGAGTCTTTGGCTTTGAAAAATTGATTTGAGTTTCTTGAGTATTCAAGCTTTGATTTTTTTTGGCACTGAATACTGTACTACTACAAATATACTCTTTGTTTCCCACTTTCACTTTGCTCTCAAGAAACTCAAATTTGATGTGGATGTGGGTCATGTCTATAAGGGAATAGATGTTTCCCCGTAATTGCTCATCTAATAACACAGCTTTACCACCGGAGTGATCGCAATTTAAGCCCTTTTCATTTGGTCTTGTTGTTTAATTTTGTACCATATCAACCTTTTGAACTAAAAGCACATTTTGTTGCCACTTATTTGAGGTGTATTGAGTGCGTAACTAGTGCCGAGAGAAAGAAATTAGAAAAATTCAAAAATTCCTTGCAATCAATTCAATAAACTGGCTATTTTTTCTAGTGTTTGGAATTCATTTTAGAGCCTCCAAAGTGAGTTCATATAGCTTTCTATTCTAACTCGCTTTCAAGTTGAGAGTGAATTTCAAAAAGCTTATGACAAAGGATTGCCAAAATCAAAGTACACTTTGTCTTTATATCGTTATGAATAGCGCTATTCATCATGAGCCCAATGGGCCAATATATATACAAGCATGTGTGTGGCATATATGCAGTAGCCTCTTATACAATAGCAAATAATATACATCTAACACCCTCAAACTTATGGTGGATTAACAACATGAAGTTTGGAGAGATAGAAGTTGTGCTGGGCTCTGGTATGTGCCTTTGTGAAGAAGTCTGCCAACTAAAGTTCTGAAGGCACATACTGAAGAGCAACAACCTAGTCCCGCACCTGTGTCCGCATGTAGGAAGCATCAACACCAATATGCTTAGTAAGCTCTTGCTTCACTGGATTTGTAGCAATGCTAATAGCCCTCAGATTGTCGACAAAAGAGGAGGTGTCAAACCAAACACCAAAATCCTCAAGTAACCATCAGAGCTAAGTAACATCCGCTATCAACAAAGCCATAGCTCGCAACTCATTTCAAAGACAAGAATGAGAATCTTGTTCGCTTTAGTCTTCCAAGAAATGAGAGAACCACCGAGAAAACACAAGAAGGAGAGAGGCCGGGCATCGAGTGATCACTAGCCTGTGGCAATAGAATATGCTTGAGTCAGAAAGAGCTAGAGCGAGGGAAAAACAGACAACGAGTGATGGTTCCACGAAGATATCATAGAACACAGAGAAGATGACTATAGTGGAGCCGAGTGGGAGGTAAATAAACCGACTCAAGATATGCACATGATATCAAATGTCGACAAGTGACACCTGGATAAACAAGACTCCCAATAAGGTGACGAGAAGTAGAATCAGAAGAGGCTCACCATCAAGGGTCAAGATGAACATTAAGCTCCATAGGGTCTCTGGTGTGTTGATCAAGAAGAAAAGCACGATCAAGAAGATTCTCAATATACTTTTCTTGGTATAGATAGAAGCCCTCAGAGTAGAAATAACCTCAACCTCAAGAAAGTAGTGAAGAGAACCCAGATCGTATATAAAAAATCGCTCATTAAGACGCCTTCACAAAGGTGATGTATCGAGAATCATCTCCAAGAATATCATATCATCAACATATAAAAGGAGAAGGCCCAACTTTGAGGTGAAGCGCAAATAAAGAGAGCAGATCATGAGCACCGGTAGAGAAACCACCGCAGTGACAAATGTAAGAGAAACGATCAAACCAGCACGAGGAGCTTGCTTAAGGTCAGAAGAGATCGGGCGATCGACAAACCATACCCGGCCAAAACCATACCTCAGAACATAATACCCTTGGTGGGCTGATATAAACATCTTCACGCAACTCACCATTGAGAAAGGCATGCTTGACATCGTCGAGAGATGGACCATACCCAAAATAGACGCCACAAAGAAGAAGAATACGTAATAGTAGTCATGCGAGCCACAGGAGAAAAATGTCTCATCATATTCACAACCATGCTCTCGCTGAAACCACGCGGCCACAAGACGAGCCTTGTAGCGCCAAGAGAACCACCAGAGTGGGTCTTAATCTTGTAGACCCACTTGCACATGATAGGAGTAACACACGGAAGAGGGACAAGATCCCACGTTAGTACGCCAAGGGCGCAATCTCTTCACATCGATGTCGCCACTCTTGATGAAAGCAAAGATCATCAATAAGAAGTCGGTCAAGAATAATCGCTAAACAAAAGCGCAGGAGGCCGAATAGATCGACGATCACGAAGAGCATATTGAGGAGAGGCCAAACAAGATGAACCATTAGAAGAAGAGGGCGATCAAGAATCCTCAACTTGCGACGAGTTGAGTGTAGTAGAGAGGATAAGAAGGACAAAGGCCAAGAGGAGCCTCTAGAGAGGGTGGTAGTGGCGGCAGACAAAGGAAGGAGGAACCAAGAGGCCAAAGGCCGTGATGGAGGTGTGGTGACTATGGGTTGGCAGAAAAGTCAGAAAGAAAGCGGCTCGACAAGAGAGGTTGGAGTGGTGGAAGGAGAAGGACGAGGGTAGAAAGGACGAGACTTATCAAAAGTGATGTCCCGACAAACTCGATCCATCGACCAACAGATTCCAACAACGATATCCCTTATGCTCGCCGCTATAGCCCATAAAACACACTCCACTTCGCTCGAAGCGGTCACTTTGCGCGCCACGAGGGCAAGAAGAACATAGCACACACACCTAAAGAGGCGGAGACTAGAATAGTCGAATCTTGCCACGAGACGCTCAATCGATCCCACCAAGAGCGTAAGAAGACCGAATATTAATTAAAAAAGTGGAAGTAGAAATAGCCCTCATTTCGTGTGGTGGGGACAAACAGGTAAAGCATAAGAGCACGGCCGCCTCAAGAAGATGACGAAGCCTGCTCACCACATCGCTCGGCATGAGCACCGTGGCAAGAAAACGGAGAGAGAGTGCTCGTCAAAGAAGAAAACCACGAAGGACTCCTAACAAGTATTCCCCAGTAGAGTCAGCATGAAAGACAAGAATAGGAGAATCAAACTGAGTATGGATCATGGTGGCAAAAGTCTTGTAGATGGATAAAACCTCACTACGAGATGACATAAAGTATATCCATGGGTGGTGAGAAAAATTATCAATAAAAATTATATAATATCAATGACCTCCTTTCAAAAAAAGGAGCCGACCCCATACATCGTAATGAACAAGATCAAAAGGACGCCGGACACCGACTCATTGAAGGATAAGGAAGTTGAAGCCTGCTACCAAGCTTACAACCCGACAATTTAGAGAAACATCACTAGACACGCATCCTAAAAGACCACGATGAAGTAAAGAAGATAGACACGACCCACAAAGATGTCCCAACGATGATGCCATCGAGCAAAAGACGCAGTGGAGGATGCAAAGCGGCGGCGAGCGAGTGGAGGTGGCAAGACCGGCAAGGGCAGCGGAAGGAAGATAGTTAGTTTAGCTCCCAGAGCCGCTGGAGTCACGGCGTGAGGGCCAAGACCAACCAGAGTCTCCCTGCATGCTGATCCCTAACACAACAAGAATCAGAATCGAGAATAGCACAATAACCATGATCATGAGCCGACCGCAGATATGAGCCGATGGTTAGTTTGGAAACATGAGAAACAACAGAATATGAAAAGAGGAATTGAAGAGTGCCTCATCTCGCGATGAAAAGAGGGGTACCATAGTGATAGGAGAAGCTAAAGGATGAATGGAAGTGAGACTGTGGAATCAGATGTCATATGAAAGGAAGCACCAGAGTCAAGAATCCAAGGTGATATACCGAGGAAGAAGTAGAAGGTGGTCTCACTAGAAGACCATGTAGCGTAACCAACAGATTCTGACGCGTAAGAGCAACCATGTGACGCAAAGAAGGGAGAAACTCTCCGAGAATCGAATCACCAGAGCTCCTCTAAGAAGAGGAAACGCCAGCATTCTTTGGAGGATGGCCACCACGACATAAATCCTTTTCTTCTCTTAGCGTAAGCCTGTGCTCAGTTCATGTCTATCTCTGTTGCAATAAGTAAGATACCGCCAACAACAAATGCCACCGTGAAGGCACCATCGATGAAGGAGGAGCTGAGATTTGAAGTGTAGAAACCTGAGGAGCCGCAGAATCGAAGAAAACGATGGTGAGCAGTAGACCAGTACACGAAGGCTTAATCTCTCAACACGTAACAGCAAGGGCCTCCAACAAGGTCACACGAGGGTGGCGTAGCAAGAATCGAAAGCATGAGTCTGCCATACTCAAATTTCAGAGATAGGTCAAGAAGTCGAGATACGACGGCTCCAGTGAGACTATCGACGCCGACAGATCGACACGCGTGACAAACATCCAGTCCAAAGAGTCAATCTGACGCCATACCGCATAATTGGGCATAAAACTCATCCACGCTTGCATCTCCTCGCCAGAAGGGCCGCTTCCCGATGCACAACAGAAAGATACAACGAATCACCGACGACTCAGAGTGCTTTCAGTGTGTCCACATCAATTGTGTTGAAGCCAAACTAACTACATCCCCAGTGAATTGCACCCCATTTTAGCAACCAAAATAGCAGAGGCACGAGCATCCTCATCAATCCATGTCTTGTAGGTAGCATACTCGAGTCTCAAAGTCTCTATGGCATCTTCAAAAGACCTCAGATGTTTTGTACGAGCTGCTTGGAAGCATCCTTCAGAGTATGTACTTAGTAGGCGAGCAGTATGGCGGATAAGGTAACTCATCAAGAAGAAAATCCCCAAGGCACCGACCACGCATGTGGAGGCACATATGTCAAACCACCCGATAACTGCACCATCAAGATCCCCGCAAAGCAAGGAATGGAAACAAGGCTCATTGGTAGGCTTACGATCTGCCATGCATGTTAGAATGACATTTTTTCTTTCCTTTTCTTTCCTTTTTTTCTTTTTTTTTATCGGGCCGCCCGCCACATTACTAAAAGTCGTCGACCCATCGTCAAAAAATGTACCGATGTAACACAAGGGGAACTAGGGTTCCCTTCTAATGGTGGCGACAGTGACTCACGGGCGGGCGGCAAGGCCCAAAGAACGGCAGCTTTGCGGCGACCTCATGCACGTAGGGCGAGGAGGCCTTAGAGCCAGAGGCACGCGACTGCCTTGCCTTCGAGCGATAGAGGGCTCAGGTCGGCGGCTGGCGACGGCGACGCCGGCGGTATGAAGACGAAGCGCTGCGGAACACGACGCTGCAAGTGACGCCGCATTTGCTACGGTGTAGAGACGAAGCGGGACGCCGAGCTCGCAACTAGCGCATCGATGATCGTGGCAAGCAAAGAAACGAATCGCAGTGGTTTTGGGCAATGATGAAGCATCGAATTGCAAACGAAGAGCGCGAGGAGCAAAGGCAACGAGTACGAAAGCATAACCGACGGCCGAGGAGATCGACGCTCGCCACGTGAGAAAAACACGGAGAAAACCCTAACCCTAGCTTGGCTTTTGATACCATGTTATGAATAGCTTTGTATTCATCATGAGGCCAATGGACCAATATATATACAAGTACGCGCATATGTGTGTAGCCCTTATACAATGGGGACAATACACAAAGCAAATAATATACATCTAACATATACTTCTAAAATTGCTTTATTTTTTCAATGGTGGTTTTGTTTTACATTTATTATTGCTATTTTGTATAGGTTCCAGAGCCTACTTATGAAGATTGCTTAAATTTGATTGATCGCTTTCACCAAAGGGTTTCATATGTTTATCGGAGGTAGCTTTTGTTCCATCACATACACCATATTTTAATACACTAATCGAACATGTCATCATTCAATGAAGGTTTTGTTAAATTAAATATACACTCCTCAGAATCTCTGCTATCGCAATAGCAATAATCCTATTTTCCGCTTTTTGAAGGATTTTCATGATGGGAAAATCTAGTACCGATAACGCTACAAGACTTGACTACGCGCAAAAATTTTCACACATGCTTGGTTTTGATGATCCTGTAATGCTTGAGTTGATGCGCATTATTGTCTATTCATGATGCTTGGTGATGAAGGAGGAGCAGGAAGAGGAGGGAAGATTTGGACATGGAGGATGAGACAAGAGGAAATGGATGAGCACGGCGAATTCTCGCTTCTCAAAGGTAAATCATTCGTGCTTCTCATCATGATGCTTTACAATATAGCTATATCAAATCATCCGTGAAGTCATCCATGTTTCTCATCATCCGTCACCGCTTCCTAATTTCTTACATAGTCATTCCATAGAAGCTAACAATGCTATCTAATTTCATTTTCAATATAGTGTATTACATGATGGAGATAGCTAACAAGATAATTTAAGTATCTAATTTGCCTTTTGCTTGTCTTCTATGCTTTGTCCCGCAGTCGGGTTTGTTTTCATATGGAAAAA